>CAKNYM010007636.1:0-23489 GCA_932195095.1 Andricus curvator | reverse complement strand
ATTAAGAGCTCAGCCTACTATAAGAGTGTGATTTTTTTCTCCGTGTAGACTGTAGATTATTATTTTCGTAATATTTTATAGCGAATGAAGTGAGTGAAGAGGCTTTTGAATGCCTCACTCCAAAATTAATTTAAGAGTTATTTATGAATAAGCCTGGGCCTATAGCCATTTTCACTAACAAGTGGCAAAAGTGAAAGTCCTCCCTACTTGAAAAATAAAATTACACTCTTGCTCTTAAGCCTTCAGAAACGTTACCAAATGTAAGGATATATTTTGTACCTTTTGAATCGAATAACCTTTTGTCAATATAAATATTGACTTTCATTTTAAGGTTTCACGGACTTTCCCCTTAACTATCATTAAAAAAAATTTTATTCCCCTGACCGAATGCATTTCAAATCAGGCAGGTTTCACACTTTCAGTAGCAGAATCTTCGAGTGACAAAATATGTTGTGTTTTTAGAGGAAATTAGGCGACACGTATTTTTTTGATTTAGGAAAAAAATGTTTCATAAGATGACGAGTATTGCAATTTCTACGTTTATTCAAAAAGAAATACACGAATTTTTTTTTTTTTTAATTACAAAGTTTTTTATCTAATCCAGATTTTTCAATTTTCTTTCCAGATTCTTTTGATTATCATCGTTCTCTTCCAAACTCCATCGAAAAATTTATGAAAATTTAAAAACTGAGAATGTGACGACGATTTCGTTATGATGATGACCTTGAAAATGTACAAAATGTACAAGTTGGATACAGATTTCTTCTTAAATCATTGAAAGAGATTCTTCAAAGAATCTCACTTAAAGAGTATTCTTTAAAAGAATATGAGCAACGAAGGCTTTGATCTCCATAAGTCTAGATTAGTGAAAAGTTAGCCACTAATTTGCTTTACTGAACATTTCAACTAATTATTAGTCAGTATAGAAATTCATACTATGGTGCAAATAAGTGGTTTCTTTTCAGTAATTCAGATTAGAAGAGAATTGTGAAAAATTCTATTGTATAAATGATGCGTTTCTTCCAACGTTAATTTTAAGATTTATTTCATTGTATACATGTAATGGGTATTTTTAAAAACTTTTGAAACATACTAGTTTCCACTTCCATGTTTGTGTTATTCTATAAAGAATTAATAAATAAATTTTGTGTATGCAACACGTCAGGATTTTTAGGTACTTTCGTTATTATTAATATTATGAGACTATAATTTCATTGGAAACTATTTTTCACAGGTATATAATATAATTAATGAATTAAAATAAATTCAATTTTTTAACCCAAAAGTGAATTTCTTTCAATCAATATGTTATATTATTATTTAAAAATTAATATTATATCTATGAAAAATACTTTCCAACGAAGTTATAGTTTTATATTTTAATTAATAACAAAAGTACCAAAAAATCTAATTTTTCAATCATTTTTAAGTGCACTGCAGTATGGAGGATGCATGACCCTCATTAGCATTGTATATCACACATGCATTACATTAGACCATCCGAACGGTATGCTTAGATCTCCTCAACGGGAGGAGCAGCTCATACAGTCCTGCGTATGGTTGATTTAGCCCAACCAAATTCTGTCTGACGCAGCCGTACAAATTCGTTCTACTACAGCCATCTTATGTTTAGAAATATCTATTGAAACAAATGACTCAAGCAGTAATATTGCTTCAACAATTATAGTATGGGTAAAATACGCAAACCGTATCGCTGTAGCTGAGCGAGCAATACATTATGGTTGGTATAACCAGAATTATGCGTGTATCGTCGAATTATTTCTTTCAGTATATTATCTTCTGGAGAATGTGTAATTGGCTGGGTGAGCACACTCCCTCGTAGATGAGAATATGTAAGTTGCGTAACTTGTACAGGTGCGACTCATCTACATGAGCACGTACTATTGATGAAAATCTGAAGAAAAATTTTCAAGAGGTTAATGCTGCACAGTTCAGAAGTACGCAAAGTACGAATTTGAACAACGTTAAGAGTTTGACATAAATTAGGAAGCCCGAGCTCTGAGATTTGAATCCAACCGACACGACACCATGTTGAATTTTGCACACTTTCAAAGAAATTGTTTGTTTTTCATTGTTTTTTTTTTTAAGTTTTAGCATCCTAAATTAACATTAAATCCCGGACGAGTCCCAAAATGTTTAACATAACAATCTATTGATTATTAATATCCAGATTTCTTGAAATTTTAAATGTAAATCTATGGTGATTCAGGAGTAGTCACAAAATACACTTTTTCATTTGTAAGTAGACTCAGTTTTTAACCATTTTTTTCAAACTTCCAAGAGAAACAGTTTCTTCACCATAAGAACGACACTTTGTATAAAGTATACTTTTCATACTTTTTAATCGTTTAAGAATCGTCTCCGTTGCGAGAACGATCCTACTCAGAGCTCGGCAGTACTCAAACTGGCTATTGGTCACTCTTATTGCACACACACGCACACACACACACAAATTAAAATTCAGCGTAAATAATTATCGTACTCGCAGACATCACGCATTCTTACACACATCTAACAAATGAAATCCTTGAATTTTCGGAATTACTGAAAATCTCTGAATTCCTCTAATTCGGAATTCTCAGAATTCTTTGAACATATTGAATTCCTTGCATCCTCTGAATTCCTCAAATTCTCAGAATTCCTTAAATTATCAGAATTCCTTGAATTGTCAAAATTCCTTAAATTCTCTAAATTCCTTCAGTTCTTTGAAATCCTTGAATATTCGGAATTGCTGAATTTTTCTGAATATCTTGAATTTGTTGAATATTCTAAGTTCCTCGTATTCACTGAATTCGTTAAAATCTCTGAATTCCCAGAATTCCTGAAATATTCTGAATTTCTGAAATTCCTTGAATTCTCAAAATCCCTTAAATTCTCTAAATTCCTTGAATGTCCTAAATGCTCTCATATTCTCTGAATTCCCTGTAATACTTGAATATCCTGAATTCCTGGAATATTCTAAATTCCTGAAATTCTTTGAATTCTACAAATCCCCTGAATTCCTTCAAATCTCCTGAATTTTGTGAATTTATAAAATTTCTTGAATTCTTTCAATTCTTCTGAATTCCTCTGAATTCGTTGAATTATTCTGAAGTCTTTGGAATTCGGGGAATTCAGCCTCTCAAATTATTATTATTTTTTTAAGTGATTTAACCGTATAATTATAAAATTTGAAACATAGTATTCTTTTTCATATTTATATATTACTAATCGACAATGCAATGTTTCCTGCGCACAGTAGCGTGCGTGTAATAATGCTAGTCAATAATAATATACAAATGAAAATTTTTTTTTCTTCCCAATAGGAACGGAGGGGGGGGGGTCGATAATTCGTCACATGACCCCTAGGGGGGGTCTTCAGATCGTCACCGTCTGTCACGAGGAAGAGGGGGGGGGGGGGCCAGTTTTGACTATTTTTAGCGTCACGAGATTTGTGGATGGCCCTTTAGTCACCAAATTGTATAATGATTAGCCGGTGCCAAAAAACAGTTTTTGACAATTGTAAGACAATTTACATGCAATTGTATACATAGCCTATAAAAAGTTTAAGCTATTTTGAATGAATTTGTTGCAAATATTTAGTCATTTCATTTTCAGATACTGTGGTCAATCATTATGTTTCCGCTTTGTTCACGATAACAATAACGATTGACCACTCATTTATTGATATATAGATATAAGTTTAAGGTCAGAATACTACTATCGTGTATCTTACAATTGACAAAATTCAATTCAAATTCACTGGGATATAATATTGGACCTCGTAGTAGAACAGAGGTGTTGGGGTATGAGGTCCAACATTATATAGCAGGTATAAAATGCGCTTGGTTGCGCCGACTCAAAAAGAGGGATCGCGTTCAATCCCCCATCAGCAGAATACGCTTCACATTTTGGGCGATTTGCAATTAAAAACATTTGGGAGGATCCGTAGTGAATTGATTGCAATTGATTCCAATTTCAAAATTGATTCTCGAAACTGGATGACCCCCCCCCCACACACCCCTGCTGGCAGAGAGTCCTATAACCTAGCATGAAAATAAAGAAAATCCTTTTGGAATTATTGTATGCAAGTAGAGCACTTTGTCATTATCGAAACCGCGAAATCTCACTTTCTGTGCTTTCTTAATTGTGTGAAAATAATATACATCAAGCTCCGATCACAAGCGAACAATGTGCGTCCTTTGTACGGATGACTTTGCCACAACTAATGAGCTAAAAATAGAACTTTGAAGTCTGAAAACAATAAATACTCACTTCATAAGGGTTACCCCTACTCAATATAATTAAATATACACTATAATAATCCCTGAGTCTTCAAGAATTTCGGGGATTAACGACAAAGCGTCACTTGACACAACATCATCACGACACGTGCCACGCGAACTTGAGCATTTTAGCGCAGTGATACACCACTCAAAACTTTTATTTGCAGAACATCACAAAATTTCTCCAAATTTTGCTAACACTTGAAAATAATTATCAGATGCTCAATGAATTTGAAGAAATTACAACAGTTTTGCTATGTCTAAGACAAATAAATTATTTCTGAAATTTTAACCAATTTTCCAATGACAACCCATTCAAAAAATGCACTTTTTATTGCAACTCGTCAATTTACTTCAATAGATCGCTCCATTGACTTGCAAAACGATTTACTGCAATAAAGCATATACTAGTTCGATTGCATGTCTGCAATTCACTGCATTTTCATACATTCAACTCAATTGATCGACGAGTTTTTTAATTGCAGTTCAACAATCGGACGCACTACACTTTGCTAAACCAGCTTGTTAAATACGCTGTGGAATTATTTGCGCTTCATGCTGCACTATTTATTAGTAGTTCTATTTCTGAGTATTTTTTCATATAAGCATATTTGAGTGAGGTGGCCACCCATTGTACTGATTACCGTAGGATGAAAAACGGTCAGGGTTTTTCTGTGAACGTGGAACCATTTTCATACATTTTTTTTCGTTTTAGAAACTTAAAATATTTTATGTCTTAATATTAAAAGATATACCTGCTTCCGAGTACTTTACTAGTGGTTTATGTGTTAAATTTCATCTAGGCTATACATTGACAATTTTATTGTTCTTTCAATAGGTATCTTTTCGTTTATTGTTAACGTGATAAAACTTTTGTTTAAATAAACGTGCATAATATTTAACCTATAGAAGATTATTTGTGACAAAATTTATAAGACCAAAAAATCGTGGAATAAATTGTCGACTTGTAAAGAAATTTCAGAGTTCTTATTTAAATAAGTTTTGTCCCTTTATAACACGGTAAATATTAAACTCAGGAAAATCCCGTCCTCCAAATTAGAGCTGAAATGTTGCCACCAGTATACATATGAATCAGTGTTCTCTCTTCGTAGTTAATGGAAAAACTAAAAGCTTCTCCAACAATAACATGGAATGGTGAACCAAATTTCTTGTCGAGGTTTTCTTTTATCAGCCGCGATGCATGTTCATAGTTGTCTGCAAACTTTTCGGCAGCGATTACGCAAATTTCCATGGCTTCTTGTTTCATTTCCTCAGGCATGTCAGTTTGCTGGAACATGTTTATTAAGTAATGATATAACTTTAAATTATTGGTATCAAATTTGTTAGCAAATTAATGACGGCTGGTGTGGGGCAGTGAGGGAGCAACGTATTGTAATTTTAAAGGGCTAGTCGAGGTTCTACTAATTTACTTTAATTATAATCTGACTTAATCCAATTTAACCATGATCCGAGTTCCAACCCGCGAATCAAGTCACACACGTTACTTTTGACATACATACAAAAATAGTTAGATAGTTTTGTAAACTTAGCCCAGATGTTGGCTTCGGAAGCTACGACCACGATTATTTTAGGAATGATCGATCCCAAAGCAACTAGAGGTATATGTCATCTGACTCGTCACTTTCCACAACACCAGAAGACGATGGAGTCGGAAAAATCACTTTACTACAATCCAGAAGGAAAAAACACTAGATATGAGACAACTCTTACAAGACGGCTTCTGTGGGTACGCCGTGGAAGCAAGCCGTGCCACTTGATGCGTCATCCTGGCAATCTATCAATCAATGAAGCAGATTTTAACTTATGTGATATGATCTCGAAAGCTATGAGAATGCGTCCCACGAGACGATAGCTTGATACAGATACTCGTTTCATAACGAACTGAGTACGTTCCAAGCCTTTCTTGAATTACAACAAAGAAATAATTTGGCAGCCCCTGTGTCATCCACGGACAAAGGATAGGATAATCGGCCGCCGTAACCTCAGCAGCTAGATGATCACGATATGCATAGGAAGTCATTGAGATCATAATGAAGAAGATAGCCTTTAATTGTCCAACTATTTTCAATATTCTGCGGGGAAAGTATGTGAATAGGACAACTTATTATGAAACTGACGATAAAAATACCAGCGATGCTAGAAAGTAAGGCCTTAAAGACTATGATGACCATCATCAATTAGTGACTTACTGTATCCGTAGTAAACAGTTATATTAACTGATGATCCGACACTAGTCAGAGACGAGATATTTCCACACCATCGCGTCCGAGTTGTAAGTTCAGGCAGCAACGATAAGAAAAATCGACACTCAATCAAGTTCGTACCGGGTACAAATCGCAAGCATAAAGACTGACATGCTTTCGTAGTGTGAACATCGCAGAGAGATCGTGAATGAGATAGTCTGAGCACAGAACTCATCAATCAATTTTCAACAAAAGCGAAACCCCCAACGAAACCGTCAAATCTTCAACTGAGCAGTCGAATTGTCAAAAAAAGAATTACGAAGAAGTCATTATTATATCAGCGTACTCGAATTTCAAATTCGAGCATCAATGATTAATATGATCCAAGACTCGATTAGAAGATGCACTCAACTAAAACATCGACGTATATCAGTGCTCGCAAGAAGATAATGTTACAGGGATTACACAAGTTGAACCATACAGATAACTCGAGTTTGTCTAACCATGTCTTAAATCGGAAAGAATCAGTAGGACAAGCCGATTCCGTGACTCCCCCCGCACGCGTGCACTCATGATAAAAGCACCCCAGAGATTTTACAATTCTATGCCACTGCATGGAACTTAATCAATCGAGAGAATTTCTATTTGAGAATAACATGGTTAGTCTAAAGGCTTAGATTATTTTGAATAAGTCGAGGAACCAATCGACAAACGGACTTCACAATGTCAGCTTAGTTGCACGGAGAAGATGGAAGTCTTAAAGATAACGCAGTCTGACTCATTGCAAGTCAGACCTCGCTCTGCGAATGCAAAAGCATTTGCTCTAGAGCAAATTAACACAACAATAAAGAGAGTCACAATAAGTAAAAAATCTGTCATCATCACACAATTCCAGCACGGAGTATGAAATCATCAACACAAACCCGGCACGGGGTATCAAAACATAATCCCAGCACGGGGTATCAAAATACAATCCCAGCACGGGGCATTATATCATTAATACAAGTTCCGAATTCATTATCCATAAAATCAGTAATCACCCACTAAGAATAAGCATAGGGTGTTCAAGCTCGGAAATTTGGGCTCTAATCAACACCATGACCCCAGAGGAAGAAACCCGAAGTTTACAAAAGTTAAACTCACATAAGAAATTAAATTACATAGAAAATTAAATATAAGCTGCCATTGTCAGTTAGTATATAAGGCCTGACCTGAAGCGCATGCAACAGGGCAGAAAGCAAAATAACGAATCTGAAGACTACGTCTCGAGACGACAGTAGCTTGGCACCCAATAATCAAAAAGTTCCGAAAATGTGTTTCAGGAACAGTGACAATTAGCAACAATTCAACAAGTCAGTTCGTCCATTTACAAAAGTAAAAAACAACCGATATTTTAAGGGGCTATTGGAGATTCTACTAATTTAGTTGAATTATAATCTGACTTAATCCAATTTAACCATGATCCGAATAAAAGAATATTTAGATAATTTTGTTAACATAGCCCAGATTTAGGCTCCGGCAGCTACTTCACTATAATCCAGAAGGGAAAAATACAAGTCAGTGTTAATGGATAACTTATCACTTCACTTCACGATAATTCAATCTGAATGAGTCCGCGATAATCTGGAGAGACTTTTCTATCCTTCTCAATTCGTCTACCAATACCAAGTTTCATCCGAATCAATCGAAACCAACCCAAATTTTAATCCTTTTCAATAGGCCATTTTACCTATGGGAAGGTTGACTGCGCAGGTGCGAAATATATATAATTTGGATTTTATTTTATTTTAATCAAATAAATTCAATTTAAATAAATTTAAAATATAAAATAATTTGGATGAAAACACGATGACGAACCGGCGAAACGCTCACATTAGGTGGACGAATCGACCAAAGGATGGCTGGCTGGACTGTAACGATGCCAGCATTATTCCTGTTCATGGAGGTTCAATGGCGCGTAAGCACATTCTGTGGTGCCAGAAACACTCAGAGCTTTAGCACGTTTCGCAACAGTGTTTGCGAAATCAAGCTACCTACCTCTCAAAAACTGGATACGATCGCAGAGCGCTTCCCCAACCGCCGCATGAACAAGCCGCAGAAGAGGAAAAGGAAGCGATATTAAGACCAATCGCGGAAAGCAGGCACTCCTGGAGATATGATCGCGATTTGAGAACAAGAAGGAACATCAAGATCCAGGTTCCTCCTAAGCCCCAAGACCTGTCTGGAATGGATGCCTCCCTTCGTGAGGCATCAATTGTTCAGTTTATAGTGCGGCGAGAGCTTTGGTGGATTCAAATCGAAGGCTAAAATCGACGAGGGATTAAAAGACCAAAAGACGTTTGCAGCAACTGAACGAGAAGATTGGATGGGCAAGAGAGAATGCGTCCCGTGTTCAGTGTGTGATTGACTACATAACATTTGGTAAGCCGTTCATGGAAAGGGTCTGAAAATTCGCCCACGAACTGAGGACCTACCATCACACACTGAACAAGTCAAAGTTGCTGAAGGAAAACACTAAAAACATCATTCGCTTCAAGGAGCTTTACGGCAACCTCATAACAACTAAGGAGAAATGCCAATAAGTCACTGTCGAAGAGGTGAAGAAAGAATTTAGGGGTACGAAGAACTTTTCCGTTACAGGATCAGATGATATCAAGAGTTTCTGGTGGAAGAAGTTAACTTCTACACACCAACATCTGACCCCAATCTTCACCTCATATTTGAAGTCAGATACGCCCATTCCGCGGTGGCTGGTGTTAGCACGCACTTTACTTCAACCGATGAAAGGAGCATTGCTTAACCCAAGGCACTGTAGGTCAATAGCTTGTCTCAATACGCAGTATACGATCTTTGCAGCTATCCTGGACGGCAGGATTGCTCGGAGAATTGAACCTGTGTGGAGAGGGATATACGAACAGTGTGGCTAAAAAAAGAAGGTGTAACAGGCTGCTGAGAGAACCTGCTAATTGACAGGTGCGTCTGCAAAGACGCAGCAGTTCACCAGCGGTGCCTCTCGATGGCCTGGATTGAAGGCCGGAAAGCTTTCGATTTAACTTCTTATAGACTTATCATCTATCTGTAGGAAAGCTTGAAGCTTCATCCACACATAGTGAGATGTATTGAGAGATTGATGCCCCTTTAAAAAACTAGATTAACTATCTCATCTGGAAATTATTGTGTGACAACGAACAGCTTCACCTTCCAGAGGGGTGTCTTTCAGGGCGACATCATGTGCCCTCTCCTGTATTGCATCACACTTCTGCCACTATCCCTCTCATAACGCAATTCTCCTGGGTACCTTTGCGGCGACACTAATCATCGCGAGCATAAGGTCATTAACGTATTTTTTTCGGATGACCTGAAGATCAATGCTTCTGGTGCAAGCTAGCTTCAAAGTGCTTCAAGTATCGTCAGAAGGTACACAAGAGAAAAAGGACGATTAGTTGCTATTCGCGCCGCAGCGATACTCTCAGACGGCCGAGACATTCGTTCGCGGCGAACTCAGAGTTAGTACAAATCTAGTCGGTGCACAGCGAGGGTCAGCTCGACTTTATCAATCCAGTTGTCACCCAGCGAGGGTTACGTGCCGCTAAACCTTTTGTGACGAAGTTGTTGAAGAGAGAATAAAGTGATTTTATGGGCGGAATACCGAAAGAAAAAAAGGAAAAACCGACTTGTCACTTTTGCCCAATTATATACGTTAGGAAATAAACTCCAAGTTAGATTCTACTCAACCTCGTGTCCTAAAGTGTCCTCTGTCAAAAGGATCTGAAATCTTTCCTTCTACTATTGCTTCTCGGTCCTCTACCTGAAGGATCTGGGACTCTAGATTAGCCAATTTTCCTTGACTCTCACGGTCCTCTGTCAAGAGGATCTGGGATCTTCAAGGATCCTCCTATCTCTCGGCCCTATGACAAGAGTAATATGTTTTTGTTTATATAATTGTGAAGAACACCGTGAAGAAGACCAAGAGTTTTTTCAAATTTTTTAATTTGTTAGTTATTTACTTTTTTACATATTCCGTTTAAAATTTTTTTATAAATTATTTAGTTATTTTTTTTAATTTTTCAATTGAGTGTCTTTTTAAAAATATTTTTTCATTTATATAATTTGGAAGAACACAAAGATCAGGAATTTTTTCAAATTTTGATTTATTAATTTCTTTAGCATATTCAGTTTTTTATTTATTTTTTTACTGAATTAGGTTTTTAAAAATTTTTTTAATTAATTTAAGTAGATAGGCAGGGCAGGTTCTAACCACAAATTTCTTTAGTGACATGTTACCGACATGGTTCTGTTCCATGCTAAAAAATGGGGTCCATGTCCATGCTGAATCTGAAAGCATATAGATCAATATTGGGAGGTGTGTAATATAAGTTAATGATTGATGATGATGACGTAATATCCGTTTTATACACTGAGGTATGAGAAAAACTGATTCTTTGTACTTTACCTTGACATTTTGTTTATAATTTTTTTGCAACCCTGAAGGTAGGTTTATGTGGTTAAATATAGGTCTAATTATTTCAAGGTGTCAATGAATGATCTGGAGACATTTGTTATTGTAAAGTTTGTAAAGACATGTCCGATGTTATAAATTATTCGATATAATATGACAAGCATGATTTGATTTTCAACACGTATGCGTTCCGAGAATTTTTTCCATTACATACACCTCGTGACTTCATTTAATTATATGAGAGGTGCTGTTGATTATCTGCCATTTAGGAATGTTATGCTTCGAAGATCAAACACTTCAGAACGGGATGAGCCGAAAACCATATGTCCTTTATATATATTAACAACTAATTCTTCATACAGTCTTACTTCATGAAGAGCAATTGCAAAATCAGAATATAATTAATAATGCAAAGTCTCCTATATTTGCAGGTGAATGACCCATAGTTATGGAATGTTGAAGCAATTCGTTTGTCGAGAAATAATAAAGTGTGAACCGTTAAGGAATTTGCTATGGAAATTTAGTAGTAAAAATATCAAAGCAGCCCTATCCGTACAAATTTTTATAGAAATACATAGCAAATGATATAACAAATAATCTTTTGAATTCAGTAATAATAATAGTTCAGTAAATGAAAATGAAAAACAAAATGTGCAAACTGATGAAAAAGGCGAAAAGAATAATCAGTACATGCACCGTAAACTATGACCTAAGACAGATTCATGTGTAAACATCTTCGATAAACTTTAACTTATAGTCAAAAGATTTCACAAAGATTTCAAAGATTTCAGGAATATTCCAAAAATTTCACAAAGATTTCAGAAATATAAAAAAAATTAAACAAAGATTTCAGAGATTTCAGAAATATTTCAAAAATTTCACGAAGATTTGAGAAGAGTTCAATGCTTTTCATAACTTAGACTAAAATGATTTCACCAATTTTGTGAATATTGCACAAAGATCGCATAAAGATCAATAACCGTCTAAGATTTTTACACGTCAAAAAACCGAAATTAAAAAGTGAAAGGGAGAGATGCAAAAAAATATTTATGGTTCTGACAAATTACCGGTTATATGTTCGACCGATTGTTCGATCACAGTAAAAATTACGGAAAAATATATTGCAAGGTTAAAATTAGTCCACGAAATCTTGAAAAAACACAATATTATTTAATTAAAGACCCAGTGGGCCCAAAATTTTGGCGATGTCTTTACGACATCGTTACGATATCGAAAAGACGTCGTCAGATCGTACGACGTCTTTAGGATATCGTGAAGATATCTTAACGACATGGACATAGGATGTCGTAAAGTTGTCGTAAAGATGTCGGAAAGATGTCGTGAAGACGTCGCCAACTGTTGTGCCCAATGGGGAGGTTATTAGAGTACTACACGCAATTAATAAAAAGAAAAAAACTTAATTTAATGAAAAGGAACGTTTAAAAAAAATTTTAATTTGTATTGCTATTCTTAATTCATATGGTTCTAATGGTTTTGATTTTATTAATATAATTGAGATAGAAGAGTTGTACTTATTATTAAAAAGGTTATAGCTGCATGTGTTATAATTAGTACAATATAAATGCAACTAACCTCCTTACTACTATGTCTAACTTTTCCTACCTGTGTTGTAATATATAAATCATAATTATTAAAAAATTTTAGAACATTTTATTTTGATAAGAAAAATAGATTTTATAACAATAGAATAGATATGTAAAGAGAACAATCATCAAGTACGCTCCTTTTGTCAATTTCGAAGATTAAATTCTTCCCATGTTCACTATTTTGTTACATAGTTTTAATTTTTGTTTGTTTCAGAGTCTTAATTAAGATATACTTAATGCCTTTCACTCAGAAAAATACATACTGATTGTTCCGGTTACAATAAACCAATATTTTTCTCGTAAAATGGTTTACAATCAGTAGTTTGTTCATTTACCTAATTATCACCTGAAAAACTGATCATTTCAATAGATTCAATCTTTTTTCTGTTCGTTAATTGCTTCTAGTAGTTTAAAGAACTCTTCAATTGAACTAAATTATACTTTTTCACGATTTTTTAGAGTAATTTTTTCCTGCTGGCAGTAAAAAGATAGAAATTCTCTCACCATTAATCATTATCTATCTCTAAGATAGTAACGGATAAGGAAAAGTGACAAGTAAGCAAACAAAACATGATAAATCCATTTTTCAACAACAAAAAATTAGTTATGCATGGTTTTAGTATTTTCAGGACTCAAAGAATATGATTCTTGACCCTTTTTTCACACAAAAAAATTCTATTACATTAAACTTGCAATTTAAGAATGTTTCATTGAGGAATCATCTGGAATGAAATTAGCATGTTTTGTTCGCTTACTCCTTAATTCCCAGCCTATCCCTCGTCTATCCACATTCCACCTGCATATCTTCTTATCTGTCTTGTTAGTATACTTTTACTTCTTTTTCGTTCCATCCTCACTTCTCTATCCCTACCCATCCTTCGCCTATTCCCCTCTATCTTTTTCCATCTCCTTTTCAATCCAGATTCACGCCTATCTCTTTCAATTCCCTTTTCTCCATGCCTGCATATCCCTCGCACATCCCCGTCTATCTATCTCGACCTCTTTGCCAATATAGTTATAATACTATCCCTTTCAATCCCCTTTTCTATATCCTTCGTCTATTCCCATCTATCCTTTTATATCTCTTTGTCAATCCAGATTCATACCTGTCTGTCTAAATTCTAACCAGTGAAAATTCACTGATTCTCTGCGGAATTTAACTCAAAATCAGTAACGTACTTCTGGCTTTTTGCATCATTACAGTTTCACTGATTCAAATAGCTGGAAGTATTTCACTGATACTGAGCTAAATTCCACGGATTCAAATTAAGAAAAATCACTTTCAGTCCCCCTTTCTTGATCTCAGTTGTCCCTTTTTTGTCTATCTTGGTCTATTGATTTTTATCTCTTTGTCATTCCTTGTCTATTAGGCTGGTCCTTATATAGAAATTTTTTGTTGGAAATCGTCCAATCGCAATATTGCTTCAAATGTCAAAACATAGAAAATCCTCCTTTGAGTCAAATCGATTACTACTTACCCATCGCCTCATACACTTGAAGTTGTATTAATAGTAGTATTAATTTTTCAATTTTTCAAAATACGAATAAAATGCCAATGAAAAGTCTTCTTTTTAAAAAAGAGCGTCAATGGTAATCGCATGTGTACCGAAATATTTCTGTACCTCCTACAGTTTAATATAACTTATGATTATGCGCATAAGATTCATTCTAGCAAGTGAAATTTCTAATGTCATTGGCCTTTTATCTGACCATTAGGTTTGATGAGGTAAGAATATGCTATGTCGGGAATGTGGTCCTCTTTCAGAAGATTTTTAAATAAACAATTTTGTCTAATTCAAAAATATGCACCATTCGTTTGAAGTTACCTCTTTGGTATTTTTTAGTAACCAATTCCTTTTCGGTTTACTTTTGATTTTATACCGACAAACAGATGGTTTAAACATTTAATATGTATATCGCTCATACGAAATCACCTCGTTAGAATTTTATAATAACAAATTCTTTGGTGGTCCTCTTTTAAGTTTTAATTTCCAAAAGAATTGTTGACGTCATATTGTGTAAACCTTCCAGAATTATACGTTATTATAACGGTTTGTCATTACGCATTTAGTAATGCGCCACTTATGTTTTAAACTAGAGGCTAGGAGGTTCAAAATAGTTATTTGTGATACAAGTGCGCAAAATAGGTGAAATAGGACTCATGCTTCGAGCCGCAGGCAAATGATGCAATCACACGAGTTAGCAATCACCTATGCGCACGTGTATCACACGCTATTTCTTGCAACGCCCGCCGGAAAAAGTTGTGTTAGGAGGAGGTAACGAAAAATACTAATTTTATATTGTATAGAGTGGAGTAAAGAAATTTGGTTTAAAAAAAAATTTTTTTAAAAAAGAAAAATTTTGAAAAAAAATGTTTGAAAAAAAATTTGTTGAATAAAAAATTTTGTGAAAACAAATTTTTGAAATAAAAATTGGTTGAAAAAAATTTGTTGAAAAAAAATTATTTACAGAAAAATTTTCGCGCTTATCCCCTCTTGTCCCGGGGGGGGGGGGCCTAGAAAGTCCTAAAAACAAAACTTCAATCATTAAATTGTTTCAAGTTAAATTTGTTCAAGTTAAATCTAAATTTATTTCAAGAAGATACCAAAATCAGTGTTTAAAGTTACCTATGCGAGTGTTTAAAATTACTTATGCCAGGGTCTAAAGTACCTCATTTCGAAAGTGCGCATGCGCAGTTTTTCACCAGTGCCTAAAGTAAGCCATCTTCAAACTGCGTATGCGTGACAATTTTTCGCACACTGTCAGAAATTGAAACAATTAATTCAAGAAAGAAGTTATTTTCAAGAATTGTCAAAAAATTGCATGAAACTAAATTTAACTCAAAATGAACTTCGAAAAACTCAACAAAATTGGAAGCGTGACAAATTCTAGCCCAACGAAGAAATTGAATCAACTGGAGTTGAATAAAATATAAGCTATCACAGATATAAACAGGTTCAAACAAAATATGGTGCAACAATTACTGTGGATATACAAAGTGCCTGCCAGTTTTATATCAATTTCATAATGTCTCATGTGCCAAGAATCAAATGATTCTTTCAACTACTTATAACTTATCATGTATGAAATAAGTTATAATAGAACTTGAATTTAACAATGCCGGAAATTTGAAAACAGCACTAAAATTTGTATCCAGTCACCATCGATGCAGCATCTCTTTGAGTCGTGAAGATTGGAGGATATGTAGAATATATTTTGTGGACATTGAATCATTTTTTAAGGCTGGTGTGAGTGTTAGAGTTTTTAAATCTAAAAATTTTAATCTACATTTAAGGATTTGATATGGTGATAATTAAGTATCAGTGGAGCAAGAAGAATTAAAGGACTCATACTATTGCATACTGTCTGACTCATACTGTCGCATTATATATAAAAAAAATTATGAAAAACTGAGGAAAAAATATCGTGAAAAATATGCTTTTGTGGATCTTGTAGATTATTCCATTTTATTTATAGATACGATTACTTTTATTAACAACCATTCATCAAAGGAGGTAATTAAAAAATTCCTTAAATTCAAAATATGGGGAATAGCTTTGTTTTGTAAAAATACATATAGTTAATAAAAGAATGCGCATTAATTGATATCAAGAGGTTATATATACATTTAAAAAGCATGTATTAATTAAAAATTATCGTCTTTATCTATAAATATACTTAATGCATACGTACATGAGTTTTTTTTACAAATCTGAATTACTTATCAAACTATTATGGGAATCTGCAGGTGAAATTAAATGTTGTAATGCACATGGATTAACAAGTAACAATTACTCTCTGCTGAAAGTGGTCTCTCTTTGAAATAGTTAAACTCTGATAATTTAATTTCTACAATTATAACAAGGTACCTTGAATCTGAAACGATGAGACAAGCGTACCTTTTATCCATTTGACGACGACTGATTCGCACAAGCAAAGTCCGAAAGGTTCCACACACACACCCACACCAAATTTAAAGAGTGTGACTCATGATAAGAATACGAAATATGTAAATAGAAATAATAAATATGATATAGTCTAGAATTGGTATAATAACAAATGGAACCTCTTATGAAATCAATTTGTAAGGAAAAATACGTCGATCAATCTTGAATTAATAAAGACAAGCTTTCAATATAAAACGACAGCATTAAACATTATAATTCAATCTCGAACATTCCGCTTGCCTCATTTGGACGAAATTATTTCAAAAACAAAAATTTGTAAATTGGTAACTGCATAACAAAAATGATGCTTAAAAACCACTAAGCGACATTCACAGCTCTCGGAAGGAGACACAATTTCACGATTGGCCTTTTGAGAACACCAATTTTTGTTCGAAGAGACACTACACGAACGTGGTTATCAGATCCTGGGTGAAGCTGGATAACGCGCTCAAGAGCCCACTTGGTAGGGGTCAAGTTCTCATCACGAATGTTAACCAAATCACCAATCTCAAGAGAGGGGTATGTGGCTCTCCATTAAGGGCGAGGTTGCAGTTCCTTAAGATAGTCTGATGTCCAACGTTGCCAAAAATTCTCTCTCATATGCTGCAAAAATTACCAACTAGAGAGATGATTTGTAGGAACATCAAGCAAGGTCTACTCTGGGATGTGATTGAGCGGCTCGCCGATCAAAAAGTGTCCTGGAGTTAAAGCCATGAGATCGTCAGGGTCATTGGTCATGGTCTGAAGCGGGCGAGAATTAAGGCAAGCTTCGACCTTAGTAAGGAATGTAGCCATTTCCTCAAATGTCAAGGTTCTGTCTCCGATGACGCGCTTAAGATGACGTTTAGCTGACTTGATATCTGCCTCCCAAGTACCTCCAAAATGAGTCTGATACAGCTTCTAGATGAACCATTAGAGTGGAGCAACATATGAACACTGCGATGTAGCCTTTTTAAGATTTATGCCCACGACCTTTCGTCGTTCGAAGATAGACAGGCCCGGCATTGTCCACACCTGAATGAAGAAAAGCTCTGGCAGGCGTGGAACGAATGGCTGGTAAGTCTGCCATAAACTGCTGTCGCGTGACTGCTTGATGTCGAAGACATGGTAAACACCTGTGAATAAAGGCTCGAACAACTAAGCGACCTCGCAGGATCCAATATCTCTGCCTCAAAGTAGCGAAAGTCAATTAAACTCCACCATGAAGACATGGCTGATGTTCACGAGCGATGATCATTGTAGTCAAGGATGATTCTGATGGTAGGATGAGAGGATGTTTTTCATCTGGGCTGAGGATGGAATACTTGAGTCGACCTCCCACGCGAAGCAATTCAGTGGAATCGAGGAATGGAGTCAAGGAAACCAATTTGCTTTTGAGTGAGATAGTAGTCTTTGTTTCTAATGCCTTGAATTCAGATAGAAAATAATGACGCTGTTCATGACGAATCCATCCTAAACAGGCTGATTGAAGTTCCAAAGGAGACATGATTGATGGCTTGAATTCAGATGGCTGACGACGATATCGAATGAATCGTAGCAGCCATTTTATAGATCTGAGAACTTTTTTCAATGTGAAATAAGCATGTAGAAGTACCCACATTATTGGAACAGCACTTGCTGTGTGGAGCTTTAAGGTTCGGTCCTCCATATCCATTTCCTGGTTCTGTGAAGAAGGGTATCCTGGCCAACAAGAAGGAGCAGGCAGTCAATCAGGGCCGGTCCACCACAATGAAAACGAAGTCAGGTCCTTGGCGGTGAGACCTCGTGATTCGCAATCTGCTGGATTACTTCGTGATGGCACGTAATGCCACACAGCTGATGAAAGAGTTGTTTGCATCTCTGAGACTCGATTGGCTATGTATGTTTTCCACTTGGTAGGAAGACCTTGTATCCGTGCTAAAGTTACCGTTGAGTCACTCCAAAGATGAACTGGAACATCTAACATGATGGTGCGTTGAACGTCATCCATCAATCGAACCAAAAGAACCGCTCTACACAACTCCAGACGCGGTAAAGACACCTGCTCCAAAGGAGCAACATTGGATTACGAAGTTAAGAGGCAAATAGATAATTCTCCATATTTTGAAATTGAAAATAGGTATATCGATCCAGCATCGGCTCTTTCCGAACCGTGAAAGAAACCGTGAAGTTCATAAGTTCCTGAAGAAGAACGGAATTGAATACAACGTGGAAAATTCAATGCTGGCAATATCTTGAAATCTAGCTCTGTAATCTAGCCATGACTTTCGAGTATCTTCAGGCAAAGGATCGCCCCATGAGTTCTTCAAAAACCATACAGTCTTAATGAAGATCTTGGCTGTTACTATGACCGGACTCAGCCAACCCAATGGGTCGAAGAGTTGCGCTATTACGCTGAGAACTGACCGCTTGGTAATGACATCTGAAGTATTTGTTACATACAACTTGCAGATAAATACATCTTGTTCAGGAACCCAGGTCACATCCAGCATATGAAACGATTGCTGAGGTTGTAGATCAAGAGGTTGTGAAGAAGCTCGAAGGTCAAGTGGTATCGTCGTCAACAATTCAGAATCGTTCGACGTCCATTTTCGAAGCGGGAAGCCGCCCGCCGTGAAGAGTTGATGGAGTTGATTCTGAAGAGAGGTGGCTTCATTCAAACTATCAGCTCCGGTGATGACGTCATCTACGTAGGTCCCTCGATGAATAGATGATACAGCTAAGGGATATTTATCACCTTCATCAAAAGCAAGTTGCTGAAGACAACGAAGTGCTAAAAAAGGAGCACGAGACAATCCGTATGTGACCGAGTGAGACTCATGATAAGAATACGAAGTATGGAAATTGAAATAATAAATATGATATAGTCTAGAATTGGTATAATGCCAAATGGAACCTCTTATGAAATCAATTTGTAAGGAAAAATACGTCAAGCAATCTTCAATTAATAAAGACAAGCTTTCAATATAAAAAAACAGCATTGAAAATTATAATTCAATCTCGAACATACAATACTTCTACAATTCAAGCTTAAGGTAAAATTGCAAACAAGATATTGGAATGCCTAAACTACAATACATGTATTGTAAGTGTTGTAATTTCTGGAGTCACCATCGAGCATTTCAATAGCGCCAACTCTATGAGATATTGTAAAATCACACAAAACTACCAGGTATCAAGTTGATACGGCAAATGGATCAAAATGATGGAACGTTTTGATATCTATATTCATGAACAACTTATTCAAATTTTGAGATCAATTATCTGTCATAAAATTTTAACTACTCAACACATTATGAAATTATTTAATCCTCTGACTTGAATCATGATCAACAAAAATCGTTTGAAATTAAATTGTCAATCGGATGTAAAAACAATTATTTACTTAGTTCCGTTTATGTAAAATGAGTATTGGGGTTGTGGATGTTTGTTTGCAAATGTCAATCAATCTCGAACTAGTATCGATTATTGATTTGCAGAACTTGAATTTTGGCAGAAAAAATGTTGTTTGAAAACCGACAACTACAGGACGTTCAGAACTGAAATTTAGCTACCCTGATAATTTTTCGGAGGTCTTGTCATTCTAAGAAGTAAATCTGGTAGTCCAAGTGTTTACAATACATGTTCCCCGAGGAAGTTGTGGTCACGATAGAAATTTAAGATTCTTCAACCCTTTTGCAAAGCTCTAGACATTCTAAAAAGTAAACCTGGTAGTCTTGGTGTTCAAAATACACCTTCTCCGAGAAAGGTGCATTCAGAACTGAAATATAAGTTACCCTGGCCATTTTTCCAACGTCTCGACCTTCTAAGAAGTAAACCTGATGGTCCAGTTATTCAAAATATATCTTCCTCTAGGAAGTTGTGTCCGGAACTGAAGTAGGAGGCACCTCAGAAGGGAATGGGTCGAGGAAGATGCATTATTGATACCTATACTACCAGGTTTACTTCTTAGTATGACGAGAGCCTCGAACACTCATGAGGTTTTCTGAAATTTTAGTTATGAACACAATTTCCCCGAGGAAGATGTATTTTAAACACCTGGACTACCAGGTGTACTTCTTAGAATGACGAGACCTTTGAAATCCGATCAGGGTATTTTAATTTTCAGTTACAAACACAACTTCCTTGAGGAAGTTGTATTTTAAACACCTGGACTGCCAGGTTTACTTCTTAGAATGACGAGGCCTTCGAAATCTGATCAGTGCATTTTGAATTTTTCAGTTACGAACACAACTTCTCCCAGAAAAATATATTTTAAACACCTGGACTACCGAGTTTACTTCTTAAACTGACGAGACCTTCGAAAACCCATGAGGTTGCCTGAAATTTTAGTTATAAACAGGACTTCCTCGAGGAAGATGTATTTTAAACACCTGGACAACCGGGTTTACTTCTTAGAATAACGATACCTTCGAAATTCGATCAGGGAATCCTAAATTTCAGTTATAAATAGAACTACCTCGAGGAAGATGTATTTTGAACACCTCGTCTACCACCTTTACTTCTTCGAATGACGAGACCTTCGAAAACCGATCAGCGTGTTTTAAATTTTAGTTACAAACACAACTTCCCCGAGGTAGATGTTTTTTAAATACCAGGACTACTGGGCTTACTTCTTAAAATGACGAGACCTTCGAAAACCCATGAGGGTATCTTAAATTTCAGTGATGAACACAGCTTCATCGAGGAAGATGTATTTTGAACACCTGGACTATTATTAACGCCATCGAAGACTTTTTTTATTATTTTAATAATTATTTCTCAACTCTAAATAGAACTCTGTGTTCAGAATAACATTTTCTCATTAACATGTTTATGTTTACTTATTCGAACTTTTTCTACAACTTTAAATTTTTTTTCCTTGCTATTACTGTTTACATTAAAGTTTTAAGATATTCGCAAAATAATTTTCTTTTTATTTTGAACAGTAACTTCATTTGCTTTCATTACAGTAGTTCGAGGCTTGCTATCATTGTGAGGAGGAATTGAGGCTGATAAAATGTATAACCATTTATAACTTCCTTGCAAGCTGAATTGTACCCACATGTTATTTTTTAAAGTTTGATTAAATCGCTCGCAAATTGATGTTGTTGAATTACTGAATATTGAGTACAAATTTATACCATATCGCTTCTTGAGATTTTCAAAATGAGAGTTATTAAATTCTTTGCCTCCATCAACATCGAAAACATTATTTTTTAACCCAGAAGATTAATTTTCTGAAAATAGAATAGTTAAATTGTCAACCAAAGAAATGAATCTTCAACCAACAAAAAAATACATTTTTAACAAATTATTTTGATTTTCAACCAAGTAGTTGATTTCTTTGCCAAAAAAGATCACTTTTTAACAAAGTAGTTGCATTTGCAACAAAATAATTTAATTTGCAACCAAACAGTAGAATTTTAATATAAATCTCAGTCAATTAATTCTTCTCCCCCTTACAAGGGGGGTTAGGTTGGTGTCCGACGCCGATTTTTTTGTAACTTTGCAGGTGAAAAGAGGATCCCAGACTATAAATAAAAAAAATAAAATTTTTTGGGCAATCGTTCATATTTAGGGGTGTAAATCACCCCTTCTATATTTTTGATACTTTTACTGTTTTAAGGGCATGCTCTTCGGTGATCACGTGACCAAACCAGTCCTTGGTTATGAAATTTTTTTTGGTGTTCACCATGTCCAAACGCAATGATATATCGCTCTCAAAATTTGGAATATAGGAAATGAAACAATAAATCGCGTTTGTATATTTAGTTTCAGTAATAATTTTGAAAAAAATTATCCATGTAAAAAATAGTGTGTAAAATTTCATAATCGAGCTTGGTCATGTGATCTCTACTTTACCGACGTTGAAAGCTTCTTTTTTTCTCCGCTAGAAATTGCTAAAAATGCTCCAAAAATAATGACAGGTTACGTGTGTGCAGATACTTATTTTTTGATTTGCAACAAACCTGCAAATGTTATTGTTTATATTGATTTTTTAAAATGTTTAGACGATTTAGTTCAAAATTTGTGTCAGTTATCAACATACGCGAATCAAAAAATCTGAAATGCATCAAACCAAACATTACCTGCAAAGTGCTCGACTCGAGTGGTAATATCCTATTTTATTAATTTATAAATAAAATTTCTTTGAAATTATAAAAATATTGATGTATACAAACGTTCTTTAGTGCTTTTTATTTAATCGTTCAAATTCTAAACACGATATCTCAATCCGTGTGGACGTAGTGAGCACCAAAAAAAATGAAAATAATATTACACATTTATTTTTTACATGAATAATTTTTTTCAAAATTATTACTCAAACTAAATATACAAACGCAATTTATTGTCCCATTTCCTATATTCCAAATTTTTAGAGCGATATATAATTGCGTTTGGACATGGTGAACACCAAAAAAAATTTCATAACCAAGGACTGGTTTGGTCACGTGATCACCGAAGAGCATGCCCTTAAGAGGTATCATTGCTTTTTCTTTCTTGTTTTTGCACAAAATTGTTCAAATTGATTCTATATTACAATATTATCTTGAGTTTTAAACATACTTACCCCCCAGAGTATGATAATTCAAAAAATCTACCCCTATAGGATTCTTCGCCATATGACACATAGTTTAAGATTTCGGACTTTGTTGCTGCAAACATCTAGTTTTGATCATTAATTCTATTAAGAATTATCAGTCTTATTCGAAATAACCCCTAAATTATGTGCCATCCACCCCTTTAGTATTATCAATAAATAAAAAATTTAGTTATTAATATGACATTTTTGTAAGTAATGAATTTAAATATTTAGTTTGGACAATCAATAATAATATAACTAATTATTTGTTAACGATGGCACATGTTCTTATATTAATAAACCCTTGTTATGTGAAAAGTACCCCTCAAAAACTTTTTATGTTTTGTTTAGCAGGCGATTTTAATGACAATACATATATAACAGAACTGTTTAAGGAATTTTTATTTAGGTTCAGGCACGTACATATTTCCATTGAAAATTG
>CAKNYM010007635.1:0-17907 GCA_932195095.1 Andricus curvator | reverse complement strand
ACAACATTGTCAGAAGCCAAAAATGTGTAATTTGCTTCAAGAATCATCTCTGTACGTTCCTTAGTTCCGGAGATGACACCTCCCCACTCTTTTGTCAATAACTTATTAACAAATAATTATCTCTGACTCCAAATATCACCACTGGGCACAGAAAGGATCAACGAAATCCATATATTTTTTGCAGATTATTCATAATTTTTTTCAGTGACTTACAGCCATTCAAAATTGAGTATTCTGAAATGATCATATGATTATTATGCTTTTTCACCTTTCACTCGTCCGGAAATAAACACTAATCATCTGCAAATTTTGAAAGTATGTATCAGTATTGGCAAAACCTTCACCTGCAACATCCATGTTGTCTCATATTTTTAGAATTTTTTCTGCTAAGATTGTCACGAAAATCTGTACAAAAATCGCGGTGCCTAAACTTTTTGGACGAAGTATTTGCACTTCGTTACTCTGTCTGGTATCACTCTGGTTTTCCTACGCCGTGACTTTGCCCAACTATAGTTCAGTTTCCGCGACATCACTGCAACCTAATTCTGCTGGAAGTTCATCAATCAAGTTTTGTGCCTATATCCGAGTGACTTTACAATCTCTGCTTTACACGAAGTATTCTCCTGACTACTACCTCGAATGAAGCATGAGGATCCTTCTGGGTTTGTATAGCAGTCGACTTCCTGACTCCCTGAATACGTAGTGCATAGCCGCTCGCCTATTCCGGTCTTCCCAATCAAGTGGACCCAACAGCTGCAAATCTTACAGGGATTACAAACCATCTAGCTATCAATTATCCCGATGTCTTATTTTATTTTCAACTTTAATAACCAAAGACTACACGCTGGGATCAATATACATACTGACACTAATAAATCACGAGTAAGGTCAATTCAAAATTAATAAGAATTTATAGACAAAGGGTTCAGATTTTTAACGGTTTTCTTTTGTTTAAAGTAGCCGTTGACAGAGAGAAGCCGACACCAGCAAGTTCCAACCAGCTATTAATGCCAATTGTTCAATTCAAATTTTCCTCATCTCATATAATTCTCTACAATAATTATCAAGTCGAGTCAAACATATTATAAATTGATTAATTAATTCACAATTTGTGTATCAATGGTTATTTCTCATCCTTGCAAGATCGCGTAGATCAATATACAAAAAGGAGAAAATCAGTAGAAAATGTAAGTATTTTGCGTACTATTGGATGTAACAGAGGGGTTAAGAGAAACTGATATGTTTAGGTTATAGTACACAAATTACATAGTTTTTTTCTTGGTCTAGTAAAAAGATTTTATTTAAAGAAAAAAAATCAAAATAATGAGGGTTACGAAGGATTTTTTAAATAATTGATTTAATTTTTACCATGTGGCTGAAATGTGGAAAAGAGAATTTTTTTTTGTCATTCGAACAAAACTGGGGGTAAGTGCAAAGAGATCAAAAACTTGAATTCGAACTTATATCATTCATTCGCATTTCCGACAAACCAAAACATTCCACGTGACGTTTCAATTTTATATGAAGTTTGAAACTCTCGAAGTCGCATATAGCTAATTCAAAGATATAAAAATCCATGAGTCAGGGATCCAGTTATCTGTTTCAAAAACAAAAATTACTTTTTTTCAAATATATTTTAGTTTCGTTGATTTGATTTTTCAGTATTTTTCTTCTTGAACTCTAAATTTTTCTTCTTGCAATTTGTGGTAACTTATCGCTTGGAGTTGGTTCAATATTTCAAACAATCTGTAACCGCGATCACCTCTGGCGTCAAATTTTTACTTGGTCTGACGTGAATATACTCGAAAAACATTGGATTTACAAGCATACAAAACGGCTAAAATCATACAGGTGCCATACAAAAATTATATTTGGAAATGTGTGCTAATCGTTTAACACAAAAGCTGATTTTTTATTTCTTTACTTCTCCGTTCATTTATGTTGTTTCATTTTTATACAAAATGGGAAAGTTTTTATATTTGATTAATTTTCATTCCAAAAACTTTGACCAATTTTGTCCAGTAGGGTGGTCCAAAAATTCGGCTTTCCATTTTTGATGACTGCTTTTTCACCTTTCACTCGTCCGGAAATAAACACTAATCATCTGAAAATTTTGAAAGTATGTATCAGTATTGGCAAAACCTTCACGTACAACATGCATGCTGTCTCATATTTTTTGAATTTTTTTCTGCTAAGATTTTTACGAAAATCTGTACAAGATTCGCGTTGTCTTAAACTTTTTGGACGGACAGTAGACTGAGATCGGGCAGCGTGACGGTGTGCGGAAACTAGACTGATCTTGCATCTAAATTTGGTGGTTTAAGCATTGCCGATTTATGGGCTTTTCCACGGACGGTGTCATTTTTCTGTCACCGCGATATTATAGGCAAACCTACACTTAAAATACAAGTTATTTTGCATAAAAATGTACAGACAGACTCCCTAAAATAGCAACAAAAGTTTACAATCATAACAGAAAGCTTCATAAAAAGATATAACATATAATAGTTGGACAAAATCTTAAAAATATACCTGTGTAATATTTGTCACTAGTTTCAAATTGAATGCTTTGCATGCTCACACCTTTTCTGGGCAATGTTTGAAAATTCTTTGAAAAATCATAAATGTCCCCTCCATCATCGTACTTTAGTCCAGGAATATTTGAAGCACACTTTTCTATGTGCTCACGGAAATTAAACAGTATATTGGGCAGAAGAAGTTTACCATGGATAAAGTTAATATCGCAGTGCCCGCAAAAGTTATGTCCTATTTAAGGCTGAAATGTCCACTCCAGCGCCAGCAGCTGTAAAAATCCCGCGCATCAAGATAGGATTAAATTTTTTGCTGATTTTGCTGTATTTCAGTGGCCAAAAAACGTCCCCGCAAGGAAAATTATGTGCCTCAAAATTCATGTGCATTTTGTAAATAATGGACAAAATATTACTTTTTTTATGTTTGAAAGGCATACAATTTTTCGGAAACTAACATTATTTTAGTAATAATACAAAATGAAAAATACTTTTTATATCAAATTTTCGGCAAATAAATCTATCAATATTATAATAAATTAAGCCTTTTCTAACCAATTGAATCAGAGAAGAGTTTCATAAAATATTTATAATGTTTCTTGAAAGTAATATATTTAAAATAATAGTTTAATGATGAAAAAAATAGGTTTGAAACCATTTTTAAACAATTTTTATAACCAAAATTTAATTAAACGTTAAACATCATTTCATGTGCTTACTTTATTCATAGTAAGAACACTGGAATAAATTTTGTTGCGCCTAATTTCGAGATGGAGTTCCATCTCGCTCGGAGTTGGTGTACGAAACTACCGTCTATTGTTTTTGTTGCAAAACTGTAAAAACAATTGAGACAGATGATGTTTCATACCTCAAGTCCGAGGGAAACGATACCTTGTGTAAATGGTATACCTTTCACACTGCCAAGGTTAATTTTTGTTGCAGGGAAATAGTACCCTGAAATTAGCGTTATATTCACACTTTTTTTTCTGTATTGAAAGTACATTTTTCGTGATATATCCCAATGTAATTTCCATTAAATTTTATTTGAGTAATATCAAAGAAACAGTAATTTTCAAGAATCTATAAACCAGTTTCTCAAACAAGAGGGAAGAAATATAACAGAATTTTGTCCAGACCAGAAGGGTCCTTTTCGAATCATATAATGAAAATTCTTCTATTTCTTAAATTTTAAATCTGTTATTCTTGAAAATTATTAAAATAAAAATTTGTTTAAATTGTTTCAGTGTAGTTATATTACATTATGTGATTACTCAGCGGCGTCCAAACGAAGCCTCGATTCGCGCAGGTGTAACCAGAATAATATACAGGGATAGAAGTATTGGAAGAGAAGGAGAAAGAATGAAAATTACTGATGATAAGTTTAAAATTCCCTTTTTTTGGTTCACTAATCATATCATACAAATAATAATAATTCCTTATCAACTTAATAATTTTTGATCTTTTATTTTTAGTTTTGGTTCCTATCCCGTGGCCAGAACAACATTAGAATTTGTTTGTGTTTTTTAAAAATGAAATTAAAATTCATATCAATAATATTAAGTTTCCATCCCTATCCGTGGTTGAAATGAATTATATTATGAACTGCAAAATTTACGAAATTTACAAACAAACATAACTTTTTTTAGAAAATATACATTATAATGGAATTTATATCAGTTAAATTGTATAAGGCAATACTGATTCACATAGCCTTACTGACGAGTCCGGTGAGTCAGTCCGGAACGAAACATTGTAGTCAGTTAAGAATTAGAAGCTCTAGCCGATTTTGCACAGTGAATTTCTGATGTGAACCACTGAGCACTGTAGAATGTGTGCAAAACGCGGAACATAGTTCGATGCAGTACTAGTAGGGACTTCGCACCCCAAAATTCTGTTTGGAATTCCATACAGCAGTAAGTATTGTAATTGTATAGTCCTAATGGAAACCAATAGACTTGAATAGTTAGTGAGTTCTCAAACATTATTTTCAGAATTTCAGATAGAAACCAGCTCAATTTGAACTTTCGAGTCCTCATAGAAATTAATAAGCTTGACTAGGTACTTACTTTTCAAAAATCGATTTTGGAATTCGAGATCAAAACCAGCAGATGTAGAAACTTGAAGGGTTTGGAAATTTTATTTTGGAATTCTATTTGAGTTTTTAAATCAAAGTAGGTTCCGCTAATGTAAAGTCGTCACGGGTAGCAATAGACGTGGGTAGTTATGGTTGAGTAGAAACCAGCAGATGTAGGAACTTGACAGGGTTTGAAAATGTTATTTTGGAATTCCAGAAGCTGAGATAGAAACCAGCTTAATTTTAGTTTGTAAATCCAGGTGTTCCGTTAATATAAAACCTTCAGAGAAACCAATAAGCAAACGTATTTAGCGCAGGACTTAAATAAACATATTTAGAAAATATCAGTATATATTTACATCCTTTTTCACATTTATTTACATTTTCACATATAGAACTCAACACTCTTTTCATCTTTTTACACATTTTTATTTATTTATTTATATTTATATTCATGTGTTAAAAAATTAAGAATTAAAAGCTGTATATGACAACCCGAATGCAATATTGTGCGTCGGATTGCCCAACACAGCTTTTAATTCTTAATTTTTCAACACATGAATAAATACAAAAAAAAAAGAATGCACATGTGTAAAAGCATAAAAAGAGTATTGACTTCCATATAAAGTTGAGAATGAATGTCGAAAAGGATTAAAATATGACCTGCTGGGCACAATGAATGAAATGGTCATTTCAAGTTCACGCCATTGCGTAATTGCAGTTAAATTACGGTTAACCGTTCCATTTTCCAGATTCTATAAGGTCTTTCGTGTAGGACTATGCACATAAATTACAAATTGATATTTGGAAAAAGAGATTAAATATATTTCATCAAATATTGTACACTAAGTTGAAATTACAGCAGCGAAACATTAGTTTTCGAAAGATTCTCTGTAAATCCGCACACCCCTAAAACAAATAAAAATGATTTTAAATAAAAGATAAGAGGTTAAACGTGATGAATCCTTTTCAACTTCCAACAATTTGAAACTCACTACTAATCTTCTGTCTCCAGAAGTAGCTCATATGGAAAGACATTTCTAGGCGATCGATGGTCTCTTCAGTTTTATAGTCCAGCGAGATCATGGATTCAGTTATATTGCGGTGTCTTATAACGATCATAAGGAAAAGTATTTTTTTTATTGGTTTATTCTAATAACTATTTATTTAGTTATATATATTATATTATTTTAATATATATTATTTAGCTCTGAGAACAAGTAAATAAGTATTATCAATTTGTTTATTTTACATAAATATAATTTTCCTAAGATTTTTGAAGATTTCCGATGTGTCGAAAAAGAATCTAGAAAATTTGTGAGAAATTTTTTTTTCATAGGATTTTACAAAATATTGGGAAAAATTCGCGTCAGTCTAAAAGATATTTAGAACTTTTAGAAGTTTGGAAGAAATTTAAAAACATTTTATAAGTATTCGAAAATCATTTTAAGTTTTAAAATATTTTTAATCTCTTCAAAAGCTCTAAAATGTTTAAATATCTTTTTAAATTATTCGAATTTTTCCTCATTTTTTTTATTCCGCAAAATAAAAAAAAATTGCCTTCAAACCTTCCAGATTATTATTTGGCAATGCTGTAATTTTTCAAAATAAAAAATAATCTTAAATTTTATTTCAAATTTTTTAAAATCTTTTCAAGTTAAAATGTTTTTTTTTTAATCTTTTCAAAACTGATAAATATTTTGTGGACTTACTCGAATTAATTTTTGTTGTTGTAATCTTGAAAAACTGAAATTTTTTGCTTTAAAATCTATTACACTTTTTTCACACTGCTTACGCAGTGTCAAAACCAGTCAGGTTTTCGACAACAATATTTGCGAGATTTCGTGACTACAACTTTTTAAGAAAAGGAATGGTCTATGCAAAATTTGGGTTGTATAGATTCGGACGTACTAAATCAGTACAATAGCAAACAAAATTTTGTATACATAATTAAATAAAATTATTTTCTTGATGACTGTAAAATGACAGTATTTTCAAATACAGCATTAAAAGATTTATTTTATATTATATTCGAGAATCTCGATACTTTTGCTCGTCTTGTCCAGAATCTTGATCTTTTCTCGTATAGACTCGATCGAATGCACTGCTACTAAAATAATTGCAGTTCGAATTTTCTATAAAAAGGATACAAGGCTTGATAATATTCGTATGAATCTTTCGCCCACATCAGAAGTTTCTGCAATCTTGGGACAACAGGTGTACCATTAACCAGTTCTTGTATTTCTCTATCCATCATGCTCACCTTACTTCTGGCTTCCTCCAAACGCACTAATTTATTTTTTAATTCCTTCAGCAATAAATTACAAGAGTAAGTAGAGAAATAATGTTTTTATATAGTTTTTATATAGATAAATAATTAAATTTAGCAAACTAAATACACAATTAATTTTAAATTAGACATTTGAAATCAAAATTAAATAATAAATAACATTTTTTGAATTAAAGAAATCTTAAATTAAAAAATGTTATAAAATTCTGCCAAACCTGATTAATACTGTTCAATTGGGTCAGAAGGTTTCCGAGTAATGCAATTTCTTCTTGAATTCCGCGAAAAATTTTAAAAATCAATTTTTCCCTGAGGCCCTCAACTTTATAGATTTCTACCTTATCGGCTTCCATTCTGCAACAGGTGACGACCTCTGATGAACAACTATGAAATTATAGTCACAGGAGCGTCTTTTAAAAGGGAATTTATCGAATGAGCCCTAAGAAATTCCTTCGTCTTTTTTAACATTTAAATAATAATTTGAATTTCACAATTTTACTTTAAAAAAAAACTTAAAAAAATATTGCTGCTCCGTAGCGTTCTGGATATTTAATTGTTCATCATACATACTACATTTGAACCGAAACCGAATTCAAACCAATACAATCAATACAATTGCTAATAAATAAGAGCTTATATTTATATATACACACATATATATATATATATATATATATATATATATATATATATATATAAATAAAGTAAAATATTTTTTTTCGAAATTCTAAAAAATCGTTTTCTCCGTACCCCTTAAGAATCCGGCACTGAATAATGTGACAAATCGCATAAATGTATGCCGCAAACATAAAAATGCGAATTATAGATTTTTAGTTACACGCAAGAGTGAGTTCGGTGTCACGTCGCAACCTACTACTTCATTATTTATACATGCAATAAGCAATGTTTCATCTCCATTCATAAAATAAATAAATATACATAACCTTAAATTACCTAGTGACAAGTCGTAGTTGTTGTGATCGGTTTTTCAAACCCTTAATTATTTCATTTGCACTTTTACACATGTCATACCATGTATTGTCCACGATTTTCAGATACGAATAATAATTTATAAGACATTTATAAAGAACTTTCTCCATTTTAGGTCGTATTTCTTCTGACATGATCTTTCTATTATTATTTTTACACGCGGAATAGAACCCATGTAATTTTTAAACTGTGTTTACTATACACGGTGTACAGTAGTCAGCATTAATTCACAATTTTCATATAACGAAATAATTTACAGCATTTTTTAATCAGGGAGAAAGATATTTTTGAAAATTGTTTTTAGAGTCTAAAAGGAGTAAAAATGGTAAAAATACATACATTCTAAGAAGAATTTTAATGTAAGTTTTGCATACAATATTATACTATTAAGTGGTGAGTAGCAAAATTCTATGAGTCATGTGAATACTTGTCGCATTATTCAAATAATAATAATACAAACAATAATAGTGCCAAATAAATTTAGCATGGTCGCGAAACATACAAAATTCAAGAGATTATTTTTTTTTAACTTCCCTACTGAAAAAGCCTACACTGTTAGAAATGTTTGCAATTTTAGTATACACGGGCATATTAAATTTCTTATATGTTTACTAAATTCATTACTCTTTGTAATTTTAGTATACTTACGTATATTAAATTTCTTTTATAAACTTATATGTATACTAAATTTATTGAGCGTACAGTAAGTTTTTTTTACGTATATGAATTTCATAGTTTCTGTATACTAAAATTCATATACGTCTTTACTATATTCAGCTGCGCAAGCGCGTTTCAATTTACGCGGATCGCGCAAAGTGCCCGGTGGCAGGCGCGCATGCCGCTGCATTTGTTTGGCTTCTTATGTGACATGTAGCTTTACGATATTATTATTTGAAAATTTCAAAGCTTTGCATGTGAAATTTAAAAAAGTAAGATAAAAACTCAAGAAGTCGTTACATATATTAGGATATGTTAATTGAATAAAAGCTGCTATCCTGAATTTTTATTGTATTCAAGTGAAATTTAAAAAACAATTCACGTTTAAGATATATGTCCCAGTAGTCGTAATTTTACTGTTAGAAACACAACAAATAAGTATTAATCCCATAAAATGCAATGATAAAATATCGCTCGCGATTATTGTGAAAACAAGGGAAATCGGTGAAGGTTCACATTAAGAAACACGGTATACTAAATTTCATGCACGTGTATGCTAAATTCAGTATATGCATATACTAAATTTACTGTACGCTGGTATCCTAAATTTAATTTCATGTTGTGCATTCTTGCTTCCATTACCTGTATACTAAATCTAGTACAGATTTTGCTTATAGTGGACATAGTAAACTACATGGGAACCTATGTGTGAACCCATGTGGGATCCTTCTTTGAATTCCTGTCTCAAATTACGATGTGAGATAGGATGCGAATTATTTTGTTCCTTTCCACATGGGTTCTTATATGAATACCGTTACGAAAACCTATGAATTGTTCCTACATGAAATCCCACATGGGATTAGAACTTTTTTAAAATGATATATGTTTTGGAAGTTTTGGGTGCATAGTCAGCAATCTTAAAAAACCCCAAAAAATACTGCGCAGCCGTAGCTTTCATAGAAAAATACTGCGCATTCCTTAAATATTAATTGCAAACCCATTCATATAGGAACCTTCATAAAAACCCATGATAAGTACCGATATAGATTCTCATCCTATATTCCTATCTCGGATCGTCATTTGAGACAGGAATTCAAAAAAGGATCCCACATGGGTTCCCACATAGGTTCCAATGTAGTTTACTATGTAGGCTTTTTCAGTAAGGTTGTTCTCGGGTGAACCCGGTTTTTCATCATAGCCACGGACTAAGTCAAGTGACTGATGAGATGAGGATGTTATAAGTTAATTTAATACGATATCTGAAATCTTCTGCGATGATGTTGTAGGTACAAAATTAGGAGCATGGTGTAGTTTGGAGTTCGTATTTTACCGCTGTTATCCATATGCAGCGGCCGCGAGCATTGGAGGTGACAACAGTCGCCTCTGGATTATTATTTATTGTTATGTGAGATAGGGGGTATAGATTTTTTAGTTTGATCTAGAATTCTCATGTTATTTATTTAAATGACACGTTTGTTCCGCAACACTGCTCCGACCCAGAATGCTGATCAATCTCTCTAGCGAACACCCCAAGTGAAGAGCCTCACAAAATTGTTATGTGTGGTGCCCCACTTGGACCCATTAGTATCCAAGGTCTTTTGTTTCAGGCGTCATTCGCTCTACTGACAATCTTTTTACAAACTATTTGTCTCCACACTTTTCTGTCCTGGCATACTACTCTAGCTTCCTTCACGTCCATTCATTTTTTCATGCAAGCTCTCGTGTTTCTATGTCTTCTTATGTCTCTTCGGATTAATGTCTCATTCACAGATTCTACCCATTCTTTCGGCGGTCTACCTCTGGGCATTCTGCCATTTACTTTACCTTTATACAATTGTTTGGTCAGTCGTTCATCTTTCATTCCTTCAACATGTCCGAACCATCTTAACTGATTTCTTTCCATATGTCAACTAGTGTATCTCCTGTACCACATTCTCTGAGGATTATCTCGTTTCGGACTTTGTCCATCAGTGTTTTCCCGCATATTGTGCGCAGAGATTTCATGCCAATCGCGTTAATTTTACTGTTGTCCTTTTCTTGACACTAGTGAATAGGCTACCCAGATATACGTACTTCTCAACTTGTTCTAATCTCTCATCATTTAGGACAATGTTGCACATTGTTTTCTCACTTATTCCTTCAAACACCATGATTTTTGTTTTATTTACGTTAATTTTGAGGCCCATGTTTTTCATGCTTGTATTAAGTTTATTCAACATTCTTTGCGAATCCTCGATTGATTCTGCCATAACAATCTTGTCATCTGCGAAAGCTAACCCACGTACTTTCACTGTTCCGAGATCTACACTTTCTTCGTCAAAGAGGGCCATTCTTAGACACTTATCCACAAATATGAGCAATAGCCATGGGGACATAACGCATCCTTATTTCACGCCTTGCATTATATCGAACCAGTCACTCAGTTTCCCATTAACCCTTACACTTGCTTTACTACCTGTATATATTGTTTTTATTGTTTGTAGGAGCCATCCATTGACTCTGTACTCATTAAGGACTTCCCAAAGCTTACTTCTATTTACCTTGTCAAATGCTTTTTCTAGGTCAACAAATCCACAGAAAACTTTCTTTCCTACTCTCAAGCTTTTTTCTGTGATCTGTCTTAAGCTAAATATTTCATCTGTACATGATCTTCCTGGCATAAATCCACTCTGGACTTCACATATCTTTTCTTCTATAATTTTCATTACCCTACGAATAAGTATTTTTGAGTATATTTTACTTACGGTACTTAATAAGCTGATACCTCTGTAATTATTGCAGTTGCTTTTATCTCCCTTTCTTTTATATATTAGTACGATAATCGCTTTTCTCCAATCGTCTGGGACTTCTCCCGTCTCGATACATAAATTTATCAATTCGCACAACATATGAGGTATGTACTCGCCACCGTATTTAAGCATTTCAGCGCTAATACTGTCTACATCAGCAGCCTTACCGTTTCTTAAGTTCTTAACTATATCTCTAACCTCGGTGACACAGACTTTTTCAATTGGGTTTTCTCATGCATTATGTTCTATGTCGCATTTCTGTTGCCCTATATCTTCACCTCCTAATGATAATTCTTTAAAAGAGTCTTTTAGAACGTCTACTATCCCGTCTGTATCATATAGCATTTCACCTTTGCTGTTTCTCATGCTGACAAACTCTCTACTTTTACTTTCCTTCATCTCTTTAAATAATAGTTTCAGGGTTCCTTCAAAGTCGTTTTGTATTTTCTTCTCTTCTTCTGTTCTGATCTTATCTTTACTTTCCTTGTATTATTCATTCTTTAGATTGTACACCCAACTACCATCTTTATGCGCGAAAATTTGTTTTGCGAGTCGAAATCATGTCCAAGTTAAGTAGTGATTCGTCGTATGGTGGAGAGTCTAGTTGTAATGTCAGTCCCACCAAAACTTCTGTTACTGGGGAGGGGGTGGGGACAGGGAATGAAAACCGAGAGTCTCAATTGGTTGGTGTTTTATGCTGAGAAGGTCACCAGCCTTCAGCAGCGTTGTATTAGATAGAAGTTCATATGTTTCCATCTGCCAATTCCCGGCCTACCTCTGGGCACAGAACCAAAAAAATTATATATATATATATATATATATATATTTATTTATTTATTTATTTCGTCTATTTGAAGCATAATTCTTGAAATATAAATGTAATAGTCGAATTTTTCAGAAGAATTACTTTAGTAAACAAAGATCAAAACTCATTCTGAGACAAAAGTCAGATTTTCCAATTTCAATTTTTGAATTTTCAACTAAATTGAACGGATAAAGTGTTTTAACGCTTCTTCTTAATTTTTGAGTGGTAATCTAGAAAAAAAAAGAATTAAATAGTGCGTTCACGGAAAAATAATTGAAAAATAATCGAGCAAAAATAGACCGGTTTACTGGGCAGTTAGTATTTTATTTTCCGAAAGTGAGAAATTCGACCGGTATCTAAGACGCAATATTTTTTTCTTATTATTATTATTATTATGATAAGCTATAGAAAAATTAATTATATACGCAACCTATTATATTAAAATGAACAAAAATTATTATATTATGATAGATAAATGATAGCACGTTATATTGTTATTATTTTCGAATGTTCGGCGGATAAAGCGCGTCTCTTGTTGCAAAACGTCACGCAAATATGAGATAATGCAATCAAATAAAAAATCTCTGCATAAAATTTGAATTTTATTTTCATTGGTGTAAATGCGTATATTACCTGCTAATGAAACATTTCTTAAATAATTTTTAAGTTATAAGTATTTACATTGCCTGTCGAAACTTAGTAAAGGAAAGTTTATCATATGCATGTGTGTACACAAGAAATCAGAAAGACTAAAGAATATGACATGTTACCTCTACCTGTTCTTGACCTTGTATTTTATGCAAACGTGAATGTAATTGCATACAATTGTCGGTACACATATATTTTTCATTGCTCTCAATTCAATAAAAACTTCACGATCTTATCAAATGGAATTTCGAATTATTTAACTTCTAATGTATGTATGTGAATAATTTTATTACCAGCATTGCATATAAATTGTTGCCTCAAAAAACTTAATACTTTTTATAATTTCTTAATTTTTTAATTTATTTCTACGGGTGCAAACATTATGGCGATTCCTGTTACCGACATTTACCGAGATCTAGAGCATTCAATGTTTCGTGTTTGTAATAAATGTTAAAAGCTCATTATTCGTTATCAATTTTAGTGCAAACAAAATTTCTGAAAAAAAACCTTGCATCAATCATTAAAAAAAAAAATTTCAACTTTTTGTTAATGCATTCTTCAATTGTTCTAATTTCATTAATTTCCACAATCGTAGGAAGATCTTAGTACTCGCTACGAGAAGGCAGTAGGAATTGCGGAATTCACACTTCCGTATTTTTCAGTGAGAATCAAAGGGGGTATTCAACACTGCAGAATGCCGAGGCGATGTACTCTCCATCAGTGTAAATTTACCGAAATACGTAAATTTATACTGATGAATCTGAAATTTCAGATTTTTTTTGTAATTTTACGTTTTTCACATTATAGTTAAGCAGGCGTCTTTTGGTGATGAGTCTTCGTTGCATGTCGCTTATTAATTATATATCAGTGAAAGTCACCATTCTTGTGTATATTATTTTTTTTAAAGTATCGTTAATCTACTCATGGTAAAGTGGAGTTTATTTCAGTTATTATTTATTCCTAAATATATAATATTTCGCTTTGTTTGGGATACTTATGTACATAATCTCACTTAGTCAGTTTACATCGCGCCCTTTACAAATTCTTGTAGTTTCGTTTTGTTTTATTTTAAATTAATTCGTATGGTGACTAAATCAACTATTAAAAAAACAGCTGAATTACTAATAATATATATATAATAGTAATAATATAATATATAGTAATATATACGTATCCTTGGTAAAAATTAATAATTGGAATACCGGCTAATTCCGACTATGGGTGGAGTTTTACAATCATGGGATGGAAATTTCCGATGCAGGTGTAATATTTATGCAATACGTAATTTTACTCCGTCCATCGAGGGTCCCTTTATGTCCATCGCCCAACGATGTAAAATTCAGAGGAATTTTTTAGAGTGTAGGCATTATAGGCACCCTTCTTATTATTCTTGGGTGACCAGGCGCACTGATTTGTCAGCAGATGTGCTGATTTTTTACCCTTGGCACTGGTGTACTGATTTTTCACGAAATGCACTGATTGTTGACCGAAACGGTAATTTTTTCCATTTTTTTCCAGCAGATCGTAATGGCAATCACTCACAGAAAAAACAAAATGTAATCTTTACAGCGATTTCAGAGTAATCATTACCTGCAACAAAAATTACCTTCACGTGTTGAGATTTACCCACCACATGGGAAATGGTTACCATGTCAACTCTAATGAATCTTGTTTTGTTTCGATGCGAAAAAATGCAACTTCATCTACTTGAAAATTACCCGCAACAAAAATTCACTTCTGTTTTTCTGTGCTGAAGTCATACTAGAATTGGTCAATCTCTACTATGAAAGTGACTTCCCAACATCCACAATGCATAACCTCTCGGGCTATTTTATTTTTCCATGGAAATCCTATAACTGTCACTCGTCCGTGAGAAGCCCCTCGCTAATAAGTTACCCCAACCCAATGTAAAAGTTTTTATCTAGAATGACCTTGAAAATAACCGCGGCACGTGAGGTGAGTCAGTAATTATTGATACTCGCGGATTTCCTCGAGAAATTTAAAAATACTGGAGGATTTTGAGAAGTAAATCCTGTTCAAACAACAACACGAACTTTATCCATTTAAACAAGAATTTTTTGGATAAGTTACGAATATTTAAATTCTATTAAGCTGATGTTACAGACTATCGAAAAGAAAGGTCGATCTTTCAATTGCGGTTTCTTACATTTTTTCCTCTTGAGTCTGATGGAACTTTTAGTTTTCTTTTGAAGTCCATTGGTAACTCTAAACAAAAATTTGTAATTAACAGAATGGTGGCAATTTTTCTGAAAATTTTAAAAGGCATTTTTTCGCAAATCTCATCCGTTTCATATTCTTAATTTTTACAATTACGGTAAATATTATTGCGTGAAATTTTATCGAGTGCCAGCATCTTCAAGAGGAGGGAGATTTTTTTCTTTGAACAACAAAAATTACAGAATAAAATTATTTTTCTTAAAAAGTTCTAAAAATATATCTGTTGATACTGTTTTCTAACGTGTTATTTTTCGAAGATTATCAAGAATACATTCTATATTTATACTTAGCTCTTTATTTTGTCTTAAACTGATTATTTTGTCGTTATTTTTTCACAAAAATATCTTACCAACCATAGATATACATCATAAAATCGTATTATTTTGACAAAAATACCATTTTTACCTGTCTTATAATTATATTTGAGTACAAAATTTTGTAAATATGCGAGGTAGCGAAAAGCATCAACATATTTCATTTCAGGAATTTTGAAGGGGAATAATTTTGTTCTTTTGACTTATAATAAATTAGGAGCAAGAAGTAAAGTTATTCCGTTTTATATGAGCGCACTGCCTAAAACAAATGTTTTTTTATTTTCTTCAAACTGCGGTAATTGTTATAGTATCATAGGACCCAATTGTATAAGATTCAAAACCATAATGGAAGGTTTAAATAATTCGGAGATATTAACTCAAATAAACTTTTAATTGCAAAACTCGAGGAATCTGAATTGAGAACTGGAATGAAAAACAAATGATGAACTCTGAAGTTGGATCAAGCGGCTTTGGTTCATCATCATCAATGGTTCATCGTATGAATCTTGTAAAATTTCCTTTTAAATCTATTTAAGTTACAAGCTTTAATTGACTCTAATTGGTATGGGTTTGACGCAATAACATTTTATTGAAAAATGGTCTCCAGAGCAAAGTTTACAAAATCTCCCCCCCCCCCCTCTCTTCTCCATATCTTAGTAACCATGCAGTACGTTGGTTTATGTTTTTGCACCTACAATAGAGTCCTATAATGAGAAAATGTGTTTTGGAGAGTGCGTTCATATAAAATGGAATACCCCACCTATATTAGTTGGAATAATGCCATACTACAAAAAAAATATTCCAGAAATTTATGATATTAATCTGCGTCATAAGCTTTCGAAGTTAAAATACTCATAACTTCGTCTAAATATTGTATTTATAACGCATGCGTGGAATCCCGGTTAAAAAAATTTTGTATGGGATTGATATAGGAAAACATCTGGGAAATCGTGTAGGTGTCATCTCTCAGATGGTACCTATAATAAAAGTATGGTATATTAGACGATCCCATACTTCATGTCTATTTGAATTATGTATAGCTTAAATATAGCTGAAGTATAGCAAGGTGTAGTCGAAGTATAAAAAGAGTATTTCTAAAGTATATCTTAGAAGTATATCTGAAGTATAGCTGAAGTATAGCTGAAATATAGCTATGTATAGCTGATGTATATCTGTAAAGTATAGCTCAAGTATGTCAGAAGTATAAATAAAGCATGCCTGAAGTATAGGGAAACTATGGTATAGTTATATATATATATATATAGGTATAGCCCAAGTAAAAATCATAAGTATGGGAGTGATCAATCATTGACTTTCCAAAGTATACAAAATGTATGGTAAATGAGACGATCCCATACTTCAAGTATATTGAAATAGTATAGATAAAGTATATCTAAAGTATACGTCAAGTATGGCTGAGGTATGGCTGAAGTATAGCTGAAGTATGGCTGAAGTATAGCTGAAGTATAGCTGAAGTATAACTGAAGTACAGATTATACTTTATTTATACTTAAGTATGGCAAAAGTATTGGACATAGAATTGCACTCATTTGTTCTTCAAGATACCCTAGTAACGTGATAAAACATAATGTATCATAAATGACAGCTCGTCCAAAAATTCAAAAAGTTCGCGATTCAAGTGATTTCGTGAGTCCAATATGTTTTGAATATTACTCGTGAGGATTTACAATATACAACGGACTACTTATATGACTCTTATGTCATATTTATTGGTAAGAGATCCAGAATCTTTGATTTCTAAACATAATATTAATAGCATAAAAAGGTTTTATAAAATTGTTACTTAGGTGAAATGTTTAGTATTAAATTTCATAATGTTAAACAATTCATGTTACAATTAACATTTTACTTATTTTAGAATTTACAAACAATATTCTTTGACATTGTGAAAATCATGATTCTGGATCTCTATTTTCATGTATTTCAGATAACTGATTATCTCCCATCAGCTATAATGCGGCTATAGCTACTATAGCCATACTGTTCCTATACTTTGGACATAATCTACATATTTGAGCTATACTTAAAAGAGATACTTCAGCCATACTTTGACTGAACATCAGCTACACTTTATCTATACTTCAGTTATACTTCTCAGATATACTTTAAAAATAATTCCCCTATACTTCAACTATACATTGTTATAATTTAGCTATATTTAAGTTATACATCCACTATACTTCATTCGAACATGCATGAAGTATGGGATCGTCTCAAATGCCATACTTTTACTATACTATCCGAGAGATCACTCACATACGATTTCACAGATGTTTTCCTAGATCAATCCCATACCAAAATTTTTTTACCCGGGAGGTATAGAATAAAAAGATAATATGAAATAAGTACAAGCATTGTATTCTTAATGATGACATTATTAAGAATATAACATTATGTCTTTTATCTAAATAATAAATTAGTCCAATTTTGTCATGCAATAATAATGCTATGGTTAGGAATCAAAGATTACTGGATCTCTTACCCACATATAGAAAATAATAAGAAGAATACACTGATAGAAATGGTGACGTTGATTTAACCATACGATCGTAGGCT
>CAKNYM010007630.1:0-15797 GCA_932195095.1 Andricus curvator | reverse complement strand
GGACTTTCTTTTGATGCAATGCTAAAATACACAGGAATTGAACTAAATTTACTAACTGATGTAGAAATGTTACTATTAATTCAGAAAGCAATCAGAGGTGGTGTTTCACAATGCTCAAACAGGTTTGCAAAAGCAAACAATCGATTTATGGGAGAAGATTTTAATCCATTCGATCCCGAGTCATACATTTTTTACTTTGACGTCAACAATCAGTATGGTAAAGCTATGAGTGAACATTTGCCATATCAAGATTTTGAATGGTTTGAAAATTTTGAGAATAATCCAAATTTTTTCAATGTGCCTGATGATTCACCTGAAGGTTATATTCTTGAAGTGGATCTAGAGTACCCAGAAGAGCTTCACGATTTGCACAAGGACCTTCCATTATGTCCAGAACACTTTGTGCCTCCTGGTTCAAAATGTAAGATTCCAAAGTTAGTAACCAATTTGCTACCAAAGAAAAATTATGTACTACATTACCGAAATCTAAAAATGTACTTGAAATTAGGCATGAAACTAACGAAAATTCATCGTGTGCTAAAATTCAAACAAAAGGCATGGTTAAAAGACTATATCGATTTAAATACAGAACATAGAAAAAGAGCGAACAACGAATTTGAAAAGAATTTCTATAAATTAATGAACAATTCCGTCTTTGGAAAGACTATGGAAAACGTCAGGAAGCACAAAGATGTTAGGCTTGTGACAAAATGGGAGGGGAGATATGGTGCAAAAGCTCTAATTGCTAAACCAAATTTCCACAGTTGTACCATATTTGATGAGGATATGGTAATCATTGAAATGAATAAAACGAAAATTTTCTTCAATAAACCCATCTATATTGGATTCACGGTTCTTGATATATCCAAAATAATCACGTACGATTTTCATTATAACTATATTCTACCAAATTTTGGAAATTGTGCAAAATTACTATATACAGACACAGACAGTCTCATTTATCATTTCACTGTTCCCAACTTTTACGACTACATTAAACGGGATATTCATAAATTTGACACGTCAGATTATCCTCCCGATAATGTTTACGGAATTCCTCTAAAAAATAAAAAAGTATTAGGTCTCATGAAGGATGAATGCAACGGTGAAATAATGACTGAATTTGTGGGCTTGAGATCGAAATTGTATGCATATAAGGTTTTGGGTGAAGATGAAAAAAAGAGGGCCAAGGGTATCAAAGGATCAACATTAAAAACCATAACATTCGACGATTATAAGCAGACTCTCACATCTTGTCAAAATCTGATTAAAACTCAACACCTAATCCGAAGCCGAAAACACGAGGTTCACTCAATCATCCAAGATAAGATTGCTCTCAGCTGGCATGACGATAAAAGAATGCTGCTCCCTGGTACCACCGACACTCTTCCATGGGGATATAAACATACAGTCTCTGAACCCATGGAAGTCGATGCATCCAATGTATAAAGTAATGAGTAATATGTAGTATTTGTATATATATATATATATATATGTATATGTAGTATTTGTATATACCTATGTTCATTGTTACTGCACGCTACGGAAAATTGTATATATGTATAGAAATAAGCATGGTGATAAAACATGATAAGTGATGTGGATATATGAGTGAGAGAGAGATAGAGATAGAGATATATCGATGAGAGAGATCTAAGTATATGTACTGTATATAGCCTTTGATGTAACAGATATAGTCTACAGTGAATGGAATGAATCATCTTTATAATATGTATAAATTGTATATATATGTGAATTAGAAGAAGGAGTCGAAAAATAACTGTACAATTGTTTGTGAAATACAAGTTATTTCAAATAAAGAACAGAAAATTAATTGAATCTAAATTGGTGTTTTTTATTTAATGAAACCTGAAAAAATCGTTTTCTCAAACTGCTGTAGCTATCGGATGCAACCTGATCCAGCAGACGTAATCTCTCAATGCCGAGGACGATGCCAGCGATGTTCACTGACCTAACCATTTGCTTATCTACTATTCGCACTTATTATTATAAGGGCAAGGAACTCGGAAAAAACAACACACGTTTCTTTTTATTTTTTGCTTTTTTATTTATTTCCAAAAAAGCCAGTACATTATACTTAAAAATAAGTAGACTATAAATTAAATATGTAGAAAAATATTTTCTTATCTCTACAAATTAAAAACTAATCTAACAGAAAGACATCCAGTTTTTCAATAAAAGTACATTTTCAATTGCGCAATTAGAGTAATTTTCATACATATGATGAGTACATTTAATATCATTAATTGGAAACATCTCACGCAATCCCTGCAGCGAGGGACATTCCAAATCAAGCATATCAACAATTTCACACGATATTTCCACAAATTGTTGCAGCCAATTCTTTTTTTCTAATCCTTTCACATACATTTTTGTTGCATCTTTTAAAACGCTCTCGAGTATTACAGGTACTAGAGAATAGGGCAAATCACCAGAATTCCAAAGTATTCCATGATGTTTCCGCTCTGCCCAAATGTTTATAGACTTATATTTTGGTGGAACGTTGTTCCACTTGCAGGGTGGTTGAAAGAGAAAAGAATATGGCTTTTTGACTGTCTCATCATAGATTGGTAATATAGACAATTCTTTCAAGACAAATTTATTGATTGGTAACTTGAAACCCTGCATATCCAAAATGTACTGCATCTTGAATGCAACTAAACTATTTGTTCGTGCTTACAGCAGTTTTATACCAACTTTTTCACCACACCACTTATTGGCTTATACTCAACTATACGATCATGCAAAATTAAGCAATATGCTGACGTTTGAGCGGGAAAATTTTCACTAGTTTCAAATTCCAAACGAACGTCAACTGGACCGTATTTCAGTGACTCATTTTGTTTAGAACAGTCAATTACTACTAGAGGTGCATATTGTATAAATTCTCCCCTCGATAGCAATGGTTGCGGTTCTTTACCATAGTAATTAGCTTGAAAGTTTGTATACATTTCATAAAGAAGAGCGTACTGATTTCGATTAATATCAAGATTCAAATTACTATAAGGATAACACTGATCATTCAAAAGTAGTTTGACATTAGTCAGATTGCAATGATCAAAGTTGCTAGAACTTCTAGCAGTATTATTTTTTCTGTTTGTTTGAAATCCAAGTATGACAAATCTCGGTTTTTCCAATTGTGTTGAGGTTTTTACTGTCCAAACATGGTTTGAAGTAGTTGGAAGTAGAGGATATTCATACAGTTCCCAAGTTCGAAAACTTATTGGAATAGGTGGATCTTTTTCAATATATTTTAGCAACTGAAATTTTCGTGAATCTGACAGTCTAACGCTAGGCAATAGCCACTCTATTTTATTAATTTCAATTTTATACTGCTCAATGGGGGCTGCTTGCAAGATGGCATTTGCATCACTTTTCGATCTTGTCAAAATAAGTTCATGCTTAGCATTGACAATGATTTTGTGATAATCTTCAGCAAAACCAAATATCATGTTAAGCGGTATGGCTACATCAAAGTAACCAGTAGCGATGGTTAGTGATTGATTATTATCATTTATTTCAAGCCAACCAGTATTCTGTATGTAACGTGATTGCCCAGGATTTAGAGATACATAATTTTTCATGAGACTAGTGAGACCAACGTTTTTATTTCTATCAATTTCTATTGCATTGATTTCGTATCTTGCTTCTTCAAACAAATGACAGATGGCATTAGAAACTAAAACTGTGTTTGTCACTGGTGCTCCATCAGTTCTGACAATTCTTCCATGTACATGAAGTGAGCTTTTGCTTGGCAGGAGACAATGGTCCTGATTTTGAACAGCAATCCGAATTTCATCACTGTTGTTGAAGGTTGATGAGGCATAAGGCTGATGTGCATGAATTTCACAGTGTGCAATTGACTCATCAAAGATGATTGGTGCTTGAATATTTAAAATTTCCCCCTCCATGACAAATTATCAAACGTTGATAGACAAATTTACAGATGCAGGTGCAAAAAATCTTGAATCTCTTTATTCTCTTCTTCTTTTGGGCTTCAGACCTTGACTTTTTAGGAAGAGGACGCTTTGAGGTGTTAACCCTTTGACTGCTCTTTGTCGACTGATTAGCTTGTGACATTGTGCTGGTTTATTATAGCCAAAGCCAATCTTTTTGTTGAAAACAATACCCATTATTAGAGAGACTTGATGTGTAGTCTAATTGTTATAACTTCTCCACGAAAATTAACCAAATGTCCTTCTTGATCAACTATACGGAGCTGTATATGATCTATTGTCTGCACGGCGACTGGCAGGTAAATGACATGAGTTGGTACTTCCACTATCTTATATCCAGGTGGCACTACAGGAAAAAATTCATGAATAGTATGTACTTTCTGGCCATTAATGTATGCACCTGTAGTTATGCTGCACTCAATACTCAAAGAATTCACTTTTATGATTGATACTGGTTGATCAGATTCATGAACTTGTTTAGCTTCTAGTCTGCGCGGAGAGAAACCCAGCAAATGACCGATAGAATCTTTAGGCTCAAAATTTATATCGTGACTGCAATAAATTTCACTTTTTAAAGTATTATTGTTTGGTTTAACGTGAATTTCATTGCCCTTTTTTACTAAAGCATTCTGTAAATAGCGCTTGATGTCACTTATTTCATAACTTCCTGTAGGTATTTCAATTATCTCATTACCCGCGTGAAATTTATTTTGGCCAATGTCTACATTGGGTATCGAATTGAAAGTTAGAAATTCAACCAGTCCAAGTGCGTAATTTTTTTAAGGAGACAACTCAATCGGTGGAAAATAGTGAGCTTCCAGGATTGGAGAAGTTCCCGATAATGTTAGTGTCAATGAATCATCCATGATGACAGCTAGCGTTCAACTGACTTGAAATTGCAAATATCAGCACTTATATAGATTAACCGTACTTTTAGAATTTAATTGATTGCATAGAAATTGCAAACATAAATGTCCACACACGAACGTATCGTAATTTTGATATCTCTCGTGATTATACTTTATGCTACCAACACCGAAATACTTGAAGAGATCCGAAGGTGGCCGAAGATTACCGAAGCTATCGAAATACATTATTTTATCATCAATCTTTTTATAAGCACATAAATGTGTTCCTGGTCCTTTTTTATCATCAAGATTAACAATAGCACATTCATATTTACGTGGTCCACCTTTTGGTAATCCATTTCGCATAAAAACACCTCGAAAATACGGAATCTTCAAAGATTTTGCAAATTTGAGTAAATCTGCATCAGTTAAGGCTCGATGAGGTAGCTTCACTTTGAGTTTTTTGACTTGCATTTAAGTCCTGCTCCTTGTTTATATGGCTTTAGATGAAGCCCTAATCCTTGTCTATATGGCTTCAAGTACAGACCTTTTCCTAAAGAAATAGCTTCCATCGCTTCATTATGCCGTTTATTCTCTGAAAGTTGTTGTTTTGCCGAATTTGCATCATTCACAGCTTTAGCTATTCCTGCAGCTCCACCAGCTAGCGCCCCGGCAGCACTGAGACCCGCAAAAACGGGTATGAGAAAGGGTAAAATTCCTACTACTTTGGCCGGTACAGGTAGAATACGAGGTTTATTCACATTTCTTCTTCCACCAGCCTTCATGACAGCTGCGCGTGCGCCTCTGAGTGCAGATTTAATGGCAGTTTGCGCATTATTACTTGAAATCATGGACTTTTTAGCTGCAGCGACAATTTTTCTCAGTGTAGTGCTAGGTTTTTTATTCTTGAGACCCATCCCCAATTTTGACTTAATCTTCATTGCGTTTGTTATTCCCCAAGCAGCCGCCTTTTCACCTATGCCTGCGTCCTGAGCCAAGACACGTTTCCAAGCCTTCTCAGCTAGTACACTGTCAGCTGAGTTTCTGGCCTCTATATTTTCTCTATTTTGTGAGTAGGCTATATCGTGCTCTTTGCAAGCTTCGTCCAGTGGATTGATTCCTGGATCACCTCGTGCTAATCGTTTTGCTAGTTTAGTACCTGGTCCACAGTACTGGTAACCAGGCAAGTGCAACTCAAATGGTAAATTGTTGATGATTCTGTTGAGCAAACCTCTCCCACGTCTTGCCTGCTTCACGGTTCGTTTACAACTGACTCGTTTGCCTCTGTGAACGATCATATCTATGCAAGGGATACTTTCAGACTGAAGGGCCAACCTATATAACCAGGATATTTATAGGCTTTCCAGTCAGTCTTTGTCAAGATGCAGTTTGAAGCACAACCTGTGAAACTACCTATCCAAAATTTTGATTCGCTTGTTCAAAACGAGAATAGGGAAAAACGACATGGGCATTTGCTGCCAAACAGTGTACGAGCAATATTTTGTGGACCTTCCAACTGTGGAAAGACAAATGCTTTGCTGGCTCTACTGATACATCCAAATGGACTCAGATTTGAAAATATTTACATCTACTCAAAATCCCTGAAACAACCAAAGTATGAATTTTTGGAAAAAGTCCTTCAATCTGTAGATGACGTTGAGTATTATCCTTTCAATGAGCATGAAGAGGTTATAATGCCCAGTGAAGCGAAACCAAATTCAGTCATTGTATTCGATGACGTGGCTTGTGAGAAACAAGATAATATGAGAGCATTTTTTTCCATGGGTAGACACAAGGATGTCGACTGTTTTTATTTGAGCCAGACATATGCCCATATTCCTAAACATCTTGTACGCGATAATGTTAATTTACTTGTTGTATTCAAGCAGGATGACATGAATCTAAAGCATATTTATGACGATCATGTGAATACTGATATGAATTATTTGCAATTTAAGCATATGTGTTTAGCTTGCTGGAATCAAGACAAGTATGGATTCGTTGTAATTGACAAGGATAGGAATCTTAACCAAGGTAGATATAGGAAAGGTTTTGATTGTTTTATAAATCTTGAAAAGTAATATATACATATGTTGTGATCAATATAGAAACAGTCGCACCTTAGACGTTGATGTATCAACATGTCTTCACGTGAAGAGAATTTTCAAAAGCAAAAAGATATTTTGCGTCAAATTGCTAAAGCTAGCGAATCAATTCGACGAAAGCATAGGTTAATAAAGTTGGGCAAAGAAACAGTTGAGCGCACATTAAGTGACACTTTTAAGCCCATTGTTAATCCACTAGAGAAAATTGTTGGTGGCCTCAAGAATATGAAAAAAATTGAGTCAATTCAAAAGAGAGAAAAAGAGGAAGCAAAGAGTAAAGTAGAAAAAAGTATTGATTATGATGATGATTTGTCATATAAATCAATTTATGATGAAGCAGACGAGACTGATGAAGCAGACGGGACTGAAGATTCCAGTAACTTGGAGCTGTCAGCTCGTAGTGAAACGGAAAATGCCTCAGAAATACCTACATCTTCATGGATTGATGATGATGCAAACAAGTATCTCATATTGTTGGGTGAAAGAAGTAGAGAACTTGATAATGTGTATGGAGTCAGAAAATTAACGAGAGATAGATTAATGATTGGAGATTCTCCGATTAATTTCAGCCAGAACTATATTCATGTGGGTAATTTGAATTTTCCAAAAAGTAAAGGCTTGCTTGAACTTTTATTCAAAAAAGCTCCCGAAGAGCCCTCTATCACACCCAGTGATCTTGAAAATTATAAGCAAATTATCATTGCAACAAACGCGTATAAAAAGAATTATAAACCAGATGGCGAAATTCGTGACAATAAAACCATTAAATATAAAAATTTTATAAAGAAATTGATTCCCGCAGCCAAAAATACAGAGAGACGGAGTAAAAACAGGAAATCATTATCAGGTAAAGGTATGATCCCTCAACACATGATTGCTAGACAGGGCAGTCTGATGGACTACATTTACTGGGATGACCCGAATGAATTGGTAGATCGATTACGCTTACTGCTAGCATCTCAAGCAGCTGGAAATCCAAGTCACTCAAATGAAATTATATCAATTATTGAAGAGCTGCGAGAAGCTGGAATTATATATTAATGCGCGTTTTATCAAGATTTTCGCCATTTGCAAGATGAGCATCGATGTATTCGGACGTCATTCCAAGCGAGCAGAGAGTACAAGTCGTGGCCCACCTGGACTCGGCTTCAAAGTCACATCTGAAGGAGATTATGACATTAATAATAAAAGGCTGTGTAAAGTGGCTGATGCTCAAGAGCAGAATGATGCTGTTAATCTGAGTATGGTGCAAAATATGATACGGCGTGAACTTCAGACTATCTACGATGTTATAGCTTCCTTGCGAACTGAAGTAGTCAACAATAATATGATGATTGAAAGTTTGGAAAATTCCACAGATAAACTTTTTAAAAATGCGAAAATTGATGCTGAATCAATTCAAAAACTGGTGTATCGGAATTCAGAGCTCATTAGTCAAGTAGACACTAGACTGAACGCACTCAAAAATGGACGTTGAGAAGCAGCAGTTGGTGAATGAGCTGCACAAGCCAGCTAGAAGAAATTACCAACGTCGACATTTCGATATCCGTGGCATTGATGAGACCTGGCAAGCTGATCTGGTTGAAATGCAACCATATGAGAGAGTAAACAAAGGATACAAGTACATCTTAACTGTGATTGACATATTTTCAAAATTTGCTTGGGCTGTTCCCGTTAAATCCAAGAAGGGCGAAGATGTAGCTGCAGCCATGGAATCTGTACTTGATAAAGGACGCGTACCAAAAAATTTACATGTTGACAGAGGTAAAGAATTTTACAACTCGCATTTTGAAAATCTTATGAAGCGATATAAGATAAATTTGTACTCGACATTTAGTAATTTGAAAGCATCAATTTGCGAGCGATTTAATCGTAGCTTGAAAAATAAAATGTGGATGCAATTTAGCTTGCAGGGTAATTATAAGTGGATAGATATTTTGAAAGATTTAATTTTGTCTTACAACGATACCAAACATCAGACTATTAGAATGAAACCAAAAAATGTTGATAAGCAAAATGAGAAAAAATTGTTGTTTAATGTATACAAAAATTTCAATGTAAAACAAGCAGTCAGGAAAGCTAAATTTAAAGTTGGAGATAAAGTACGTATAAGTAAATTTAAGCATGTTTTTGAGAAAGGCTACACACCGAATTGGACAACTGAAATATTTACTATAAGTCATGTTAAGAATACCGAACCTGTGACGTATATGCTTAAAGATTATCAAGATAAAGCTATTGCAGGTAGTTTTTATGAACAAGAACTTGGCAAAGTTAGGCATCCAGACATTTATCTTGTGGAAAAAGTACTGAAAAAACGTGGAAATGAGCTATTTGTAAAATGGCTAGGTTTCGACGACTCTCACAATAGTTGGATAGATAAATCTAGTTTGTAAGTATCTTTGTATTAATATTAAGGTTTTTCTGAATAAAGTTTGATTATTCTCAAACATATATATCTTTTTACTTACACGTCTACCTACCCTTAATCTAGTAAATGAAAAGGCGAATTTGGTTCAAATTATATATATTTATTCAGATTCTCATACTAATAAAATACATAGAAATTTTAATGTATAAAGGTACCATTCACACATCTGAGTTTTGGTAATTTCTTAATCACTTCTTCATACACATTTTGATTGTAGAATGTAATTATTTCAAGAAACATAATTTCAAATCGCATAAGATTAGTAAATATAAGTTTTTTCATTGCCTTATTCTTTAAACTTTTATAATTTTGTTGTATATAAGATTTTACACTTTTCACACAAGGTGATTTCACATTGCGCCAAACACCTTCAGCGATGGTTTCAATGATGACATCTTTTGTACGTTGAAACGGCATAAGACTCTGTTCCTGAAGATACCGGTCGATACAAAGACTGACTTCCCTGAGAACAGCAAACGTTGTTTCTCGTAGTACAAACGGATAATATTTTTCGGTTTCTTGATTCTGCTCCAAAGCCACTATATAATCTCCAAAAGATGTAGTCATGTGTATACGGCAATTTCCACAGTCGATGCATTGATGCTTCTCTTGACCATCAAAGAACAGTGAAATTAGGTTGAAGTAACTTTTGAATAATTTCCAGTCTTCAGGATACAGGGTTACACTTGCACTAGGGTGACTGGCTAGCAGTTTCACTGCTGAGGCGAGCTTTCCGTCTTTTTTAAACTCAGCACCAACGATAATTTGCTTTGTGAATGATGAATTTAGATTGTATGTAGTTGCATGTAACATTTGATTTCGAGGCGTATAAGACATGTTGATCTCACTGAAGGCTTTCAGGCACTGAGCGATAATTGAAAATTGCACAATTTATATATTTTTCTTTACAAATTCAATGGAATTGAAGCGTCCTCCCAAATAACGCATGCCTAGATCGCCATCTTCACATGATTTTTTCATTCCCAACAGCAGATTTTCATCTTCATTAAGCAGATTGACCATCCTCGCTGGTAGAAAAACGGTAAATTTGTTCTCCACAGTGACAATGAACCGCACTCCAAACTGTGTGGTTGCTTTCTTGATGTTTGTGATTTCGTAGTTTTTATTGAGTTCTAGGTCCTTGAGCTTCTTGGTTGGTAGGAAATCGTTGTTGACAGCGATTTTGTTTAGTTTGGAGAAATCCATCTTCACTCTTTAATATTCACTGTATTAAATTTTCTCGTTAGATTTTGTAAATCTGTTCGCACTTGTATCGCTTGTTTTAGTTCTCGAATGTTCTTCAGAAATAAGTTTAAACGACTTTTCAGCTCTTGTCGCTTTTCTTCTTCACAATCTGACATCTGCTCACAAACTGATGAAAGAGAAGAGCTGGCCTCCTTTTATAGACGCTTACCCCCTCTACCAAATTTCAGAAGACTTTGCACAATATTGCCCGATATTGCATCATATGATGCAACAAAGTTCTGGAAGATTCTACATTATAATCGACACGTTTGGAATATAATTTTTTGCAACGCAAAATGTAATGCGTCATTGAAAATAACCTTGAACTTGTTTACTAAAAAAATGCTTTTCAGAAATTGCGCAGTATAATTTGATACAGTCATCAAGAATGTTCTCTAATAGTAATATATCTACCTCTTTGAGTTATAGAAGGTTCTAGACTGCATAAGAATGTTTCTCACGAATTATTTGCGCACTGAATAAAAGACAGGAATTTTTAGTTGAATATGTTATCTATAAGGAAGCAATAATAAAATTTATAGAGAAAACAGGATGTCATGCATTGCCCTCGGTATCAAATTTCATCTATACACCTGCACCTTTTGGCTCATTAAATAAATATGTTATCTCTAAGGAAGCAATAAATCATCCTTGTTTTTCTTGCAATAACTATATGACGCAGTAGAAATTGCCAGGACAAAAGCAAAATGTAACCTTGAAAGGATTTACGCTACATTCTTCAGATAAGAAATAACCTTGAACCTGTTGTTATATGAATTTAGCTGGCACAATTGCGCAATATTATCTATGACGTCATCAAGGACCCACCGAGAATGTTCTAGAAGCTTAGCACGGACATGAACCACTACAGGTTAGAAGCTTCTCGATGTCGGTAAGGTAGGAATCTTGCATTAGAACGCAGCCTACTTATCTACTTGTCTTTGAGTAATAGAACGATACGTAAACAAGATGCCGTGATAGGGCGGGTGGCGCGCGATTTTCCCTAGTGCGCTCACGCCGAGGATCGTTGTGCAACGCTTTAGTGCCAGTTTTTTAAGTTAAGTAATATTACATGGTAATATTATCTGTCTTTCTGTTCGATTTTTTGGCGATAGTTTCAACATTTGTTTTCTTTGCAGGATTCTTTTGCGGTTTTTGTTTTTTGCCATTCGAGAAGATGTCGTATTTCTCAGAGGACGAAAACTTCTTGAGTTGAAGTTTTCCGTCTTGAGTGGAAATGAAAGCGTGGTACTGTAATGTATCTGGCATCATGACAGCTTTGTCAAATCTGGTTTTCAGTCACTCGGTGGCTAAGGCGTGATTTTCTTTGCTGCTGAAAAAAATTTCGGTTTCCTTACAGTTACTGTTTGCCCACTGAAACAAAGCATGGAGAGTGAGCATGTGATGTTTCGGAGAACATTGTAAGCTTGAACGTACTGCTTGTCTCTTTATATTCGCTCCTATACCATCACATGCACCCTTACCGTGAGATGTTCCATGGAAGTGCCATTCAGCTTGGATACCAAAATCTTCTTCATGGGCTTCGAGATCAACAAAGCTACTCCTATTTTTGAAATTTTGCCCTGTACCATCAGTGAAATAGTAGATTTTACTTGGCCTGAAATGAGTTTTCAAGTATTCTACTATTATCTTTTGATACTCGTGAACAGCCACCATGTCATGAGCTAAATTATCAATGCGCTACATTCTGGATTATGAAGGCGTAATTCTCAGCAAAATCGAAGCAAATCAAAACCTCCCCAGGCAATAAATTTTCCTTCAGGTTTTTGAAGAAAAATGTAAATGTAAAAAAAATGTAAATTTAAAAGATGTATATTCTCACTTCTAATTTTTAAAGCATATTCCCAATTAATTTTACACTTACCGTAATGCAGGCCTTTGTTAATTCCCCCTGAAAATGCAGAGAACAGTTATTCTAGCAGCATATAATATTACTTAACTTAAAAAACTGGCACTAAAGCGTTGCCACAAAGATCCTCGGCCTGAGCGCACTAGGGGAGATCGCGCGCCACCACCGGCCCTATCACGGCATCTTGTTTACGTATCGTTCTATTACTCAAAGACAAATTAATTTCCCACTCTGAAAATTGGAGGTCTTATAGGAAAAAATCTCAGCTTTCGTTTAAAAATATTTTAAAGAAAAAAAAAAGTGCCCAAGTTTGAAAAAAAGTCAAATTTATTTTTGATTTTCGAAAATTTGGGTCAAATTTTGATTTTTTTCAAAAATCATTATTACCGACAGAAAGCGTGTGAAAAAATCTATCGAAAATATTTCAAGTGAAATTTTGTTTAAGGCAATAGGACAAAAGTTACAAACGTTTGAAAGTAAAGCTTTTCTTAAAAAACACAAAATTGTACCCCCTCCACTTTGATAAATAATTATCAAAATGAATTAATTTTTGGTGTGAGGAGTACTATCTAATAGGACTACAATTGGGCCAATTTTTAGCCCGATCGGACAACTTTCATTTTCGAGGTGGGTACACTTCAGAAATTATGCCCCATATATGCGTCATTAACAGTTTTGTCACGGATTTTTTCGGCGCATATATATGCGTCATTACCAGTTAATTGGTTTATAAACTTTTTAAAAATTGTTTTCTTCTGTTCCTTTTCTATAAATATCTTGCTTTAAAAAGGCATAACATTTTTTTTAATTATTTAAAAAATGTAATTATAGTATTTTTAAACATTTTTTAAGCCTTGTAACCTATGATTTCTATGATTAGTGAATTCATTCTAAAATACCTCGACTTCGTTTATAAATTGCAAAGAAAAAACCACAAGTTTAGAATTATAAAATTGTTAAATAATGTCAACGACATTTTTATTACTATTTAAGATTCACAGATATCACAAGACTGTAAATAAATAATGGCTTAGTGTACGAGAAAATATAAAAAAAGTAAAAAGTTTTGTTTTGTTTTGTGCCAATGATTAACAATACAAATTTTAAAAATCTATTGTGTTAATTCAGAGTTTTTATTTATAAAAATTGTTCTAAACAATGAAGCAGGTGAGTTTATGAACAATTATCAATTTTTATAATAATAGGTATAGGCTTTTTATTAACAACTGCAAATTATAGACGATTTACTCTTGTAAAGAGCTATTTTTTAAGAACAACTCACTGAGAGAAGTTTTCATTTCATCAGAAGATTTTTTCTTGTTTCAAGAGATTTATCCACGAAATAGACAATGTACAAGTTTCCAATTTTTCTGAGCATTAGCTAAACATTATTTTACATTTTTTCTTGTTAACAGATAATGAAATTATTTTAATACAAATTTCAAACAAAAACTCAGCAGATTCTAGAAAAAACACCCACGATATTCCTAATCAGGAGATTTTTTTGACCTTTTAAACAAAAGGTGCCTCGGGGACCTTTCAGTGCATACAAAAGTGTTAGTGGTGACTAGACTAATTACTTTAAATTCGACTATTCATTCATGTTCAAATGAAATATACACTGACAATGAGTCATTCTCAACGTTTGCTCTTCAAGTTTCATCTTTTTTTTCCTTCAGCTACTAAAGTATTATTCAATCGAAGTTACATAATCAAAATAGTTCTCACACTTTTTTTTGTCTTTTCTTCAGAGATTCTCGGTTCTTCAATTAGCATTCTAGATGTCTATTTTCTTATATGCTTTACGTGTGTCGTAACTTTACGTTCATTATTTATAAGCAAGGAATTACTGAAATGTTGAAAAAGCGAGGATACATGTTCTTAGACCGGTAATTGCAGATCATTTATCCAGAGATTCAGGAAAATATGACTCGTATGTGAAGAAAAAACAGCGAATGAGTCATGTTGCAGCGTCCTGAGTACTCAAGTTTTATAAGCGGTTTCGATAAACGAAACATATTTATGAATCGCGAAACTCAGTATTCAAAGTATCATTATTGAATAATTGCAAATTTTAAACAAACACATTAAAATGGTGTATTTTCAAATTGAAAGCCTTAATATTTCAACAATTTGCAATGCTTTATTGTGAATCTATCATGTAATTTGAAAGTACATTTTTTAAACCAATATAAACTTTTAAAAAACCAAATTGCACAAGAAGGCTAAAAAAGAATTATGTTCTCCAAAAAACTGTTTTTTAAAAAACAAATAATCAAGAAATTCAATTTATGCAAAATAATTGCACAAGTGTACCATCAAGCCATTTCCCTTTCAGGGTAGGCGTGACACTACCCGATTCGGGTAGTGTTTCTAGGTGGTTAGTTTCTTGTAGTAAATAACTACAAGTGTGGGCTTACCACAAAAAGAGTTAAAATAAGAGAAATATGTTCACAAAAAACATTGTAAAACGGCTGATTAGAGACAGTTTATGACAATTGAAAAAAGAGAGAGAAAAAAGAAAGAGACATCCGAAACCACCTCTCTCTCATTTCTTTATTATTTATCCGTCTTTCTTATACTACCAGGGTCCAACATATTTTGAGGCCTTTTAGGCGTCCTCATCAGGGAAATTTTAATAGGAAACTAATAGGGAATATTTATAACATGTTGGACCCTGGTAGTATAAAAAAGACGGATAAATAATAAAGAAATGAGAGAGAGGTGGTTTTGGATGTATCTTTCTTTTTTCTCCCTCTTTTTCAATTGTCGTATATCTGTCTCTAATGAGCCGTTTTACAATGTTTTTTGTAAACATATTTCTCTTATTTTTAATCTTTTTGTGCAATTATTTTGCATAAATTGCATTTCTTGAGTATTTGCTTTTTTAAACTGTTTTTTGAAGAACATAATTCTTTTTGAGCCTTCTTGTGCAATTTTGTTGCGCAATTTGGTTTTTTAAAAGTTGATGTTGGTTTAAAAAAATTTACTTTCAAACATTAAACAGAGACATTAAGCCATAGACCATAAGTCGTTCTCTAGCGTTTGGTTCTTTTACCGTTCTCAAAAGTTCGATTCTTGGTCAACCAAAAAAATATATATATACTCTCTAAATCCGAATTAGTAGAAAACTACTAATTGGTAGTAGTTATCTACTAATTGAATTGGTGCGAAATCGTTTACTGGCAATTAGTAGAAATCTACTAATTCAAAATGTAACAATTAGTTACCAAATGAATTAGTAACCATATCTACCAAATGAATTAGTAGTTATCAGTAGATAAGGTAGGGGGGTTCTGGACCACTTTTACAAGAGGGATA
>CAKNYM010007629.1:0-19445 GCA_932195095.1 Andricus curvator | reverse complement strand
GTAGACGCGTACGTGCGCGACTACCACGCGCATGCGTCTACCACATCTCTCGCTCTCTACGAGAAAAAGTAGGGACGCGGAACATGTGTTCTCGCAGGGAATTTCCCCGAGATGGGCATGTCTGCTCTAAAGTGAAGAAATATTTTTAAAACTGTTAAAAACTATAATTTTTCACATTTGCCAAAGTTGTAATGGGTCACGGATGTCTAAAGATGTTTAGCGTTTAGATACAACTTTACAGTTATTTAAACAAAATATACATAATATTCTAAAAATAAAAATTAGGTTTATTCAGTAATCCCGCTAACGATTTTTTTTTTACTTTTTGAACTTAAAATAATCGTAAGGCATCACAGAAATGAGTTTAGAAGAAAGGCGAGAGGTGCCAAGCCCTTTTGGGTTGAACTTAATCCAAGCCCACCGTGAGTACTTTTATTTAATATATATAAAAAATCTACTGTCCACGGCAATCTCCATCACAAGCACAAGGAGCTGCTGCTTTATTGATTATCCCGAAACGATTGCTCTTTAGTGGGCGGTGCTCTCCATTTAAGGGGATTTATCAGAGTTAGAAAACGGGATTCCAGTTTTGAGCAGCACGGTTGAATATTTTTGTCTGATTTTTTGCATACGTCATCTAAATATTATTCTCTTTTACTGTACACATTCGGTTTTTCTAAAAAATGTTTCTATCTTATTTTATAAACAAAAAGGAAAGAGCAATAGGATCAGATCGCAGTGACGCTCAGTGTTAGCTGAGTGTGCATTTTCTCGGCATGGTTATCGACCCTTGCCAAAGTCACGAGGCAGACACGGCGGAGCGCGTCGAATTACCCGGAACGAATCACCCTTTAATTGTTATGAGATTCAGTCCGGTCACAAAAAGTGAAATTATGAAAGCATGGCTTGATTCAATTTTAATTATCAGAATTAGTTTATTCATATATTTTCAAGAAAATGAAAAAATATTCATGAAAATCGGTTAATATTTGCAGTAATAATAGAAATGTTAAAGTGCACACGAAAGTATATCCAGATACACCGTGGCGTATAGAATCATGCGGAAAGAACGACCCTTTCATTCTTACGAGATTCAGACCGGTTACGAAAACTAGAATTCGAAAGGATGGCTTCATTTAATTTTAATTACCAGAATTAATTTATTCATATAATTGGAAGAAAGTGAAAAAAAGATTCCTGAAAATTCGCTAATAATTGCGGTAAAAATGGAAACATTGAAGTGCATACAAAAGTGTAGCTGTGCATAAAAATTATCATTTGCATTTTGTGCACTTAAATGTCAAATAATGAACATTTAAATAAGAGTAAAGTGTATATGTACATGTAATTTAAAGGAAAAATGGGGTTAAAAATATGAGTGTTAAATATTCTATTCATATATAAACGGAGAAAGTATCACAACTTCTGTTTTTGGAACAGGAAACTGCATCCTTGAATCGCAGATTTTTACACCTTTCTATTCGGTTTATATCACTTCGCGAGTTTCCAAGTTCGAATCCTGGTTTTGGAAAAATATTTATATTGAAATGAAACACCGAATTCTGGTAATAACTCCACCTACTTTTGTTGCAGTTAGGCCTTTTCAATCTTTATATAGTTTTCACATAAACTGTTCTACGGATGACAAATGATACTTTAAAAACCTCTGTCAAAATTATTGTCATTATCAAGCGCTATATCATATATATAACACCCACAGCTTCAGCACGTTTCGCATCAGTCTTTGCCAAATCAAGCCGACTACCTCCGGAAAAATGGATATGTACGTGGAGCGCTTCACCAACCGCTGCTTGATCCAGCTGCAGGCGAAGATGAGGAAGCGACATTAAGACCAACCGCAGAAAGCAGGCACCTTCTGAGAGATGATCGCAATTTCAGAACAAGGAGGAACATTAACATGCAAGTCCCTCTTAAGCCCCAAGATCTGGCTGAAATGGATGCCTCCCTTCGTGGAGATATCTCGCAAGAGTCCGACCTCTGGACCATCAATTGCTCAGTTTATGGTGCTGCGAGAGCTTTGGCTGATTCAAATCGAAGGCTAAAACCGACGATGGATCAAAAGATCAAAAGACGCTTGCATCAACTGAACAAGAAGATTGGATGGGCAAGACAGAATGAGTCCCGTGTTCAATGTGTGATTGACTACATACCATCTGGTAGACCGTTCACGGAAAGGGTTCGAAAGTTCGCCCAAGAACTAAGGATCTTGAATCACACACTAAACAAGTCAAAGCTGCTGACAGTCAAACAGCATATTGTTAACAAAATACGGCTGTTATCTGACGCAAGGAGGAGAATACAGAAGAAGGAGAGATGGATCAGGGAGAATCAAAAGTTTCTCGCTGACCCATCGCGCATCTTCAGCGATCTCCCTGTTTCTGTAAAAAATCCACCGAAGCCCAAGGAGGTAGAGACTTCTTGGAGAGAGGTGTGCAAGATCCCGAAAACACTAGAGTTGAAAGAAGATACTGACAATATCATCCGCTTCAAGGGGTTTTGCGAAAACCTCATGAAATCTGAGGAGGAATGTCCACCAATCACTGCTGAAGAGGTGAAAAAGCACTTCGAGGCACGAAGAACTTTTCCGCTGCTGGACCAGACTGCATCAAGAACTTCTGGTGGAAGAAGTTTACTTTTACACACCAACATTTGGCCCGCATATTCACCTCATATTTAAAGTCGGAGACGCCCATTCCGCAGTGGCTGGTGTTAGGACGCACTATACTCGTGCCGAAAAAGGCAACTTGTCCAACCCAGAGAATTACAGGCCAATAACTTGTTGGAACACACTGTATAAGATCTTTACAGCTGTCCTAAACAACAGGATTGTTCGACAAATTGAGCCTGTATGGCGAGAGATGTACGAACAACGTGGCTCGAAAAAAAGTGTAGCAGGCTGTGGAGAGAACCTGCTAATTGACAGGTGTGTCTGTAAAGACGCTGCAGCCCATCAGTGCGTCCTGTCAATGGCCTGGATTGACTACCGGAAAGCTTTCGATGCAGCCTCTCATAGACTTATCATCTGTCTGTTGGAAAGCTTGAAGGTACATTCACACATAGTAAGATGCATAGAGAGATTGATGCCTCTTTGGAAAACTAGATTTACTATCTCATCTAGAAATTATCGTATGACAACGAACAACGTCCTCTTTCAGAGGGGCGTCTTTCAAGGTGATACCATGAGCCCTTTGCTTTTTTGCATCACACTTCTGCCTCTATCTATCGCATTACGAAATTCTCCTGGATACCTCTGTGGCGACACTAATCAGCGTGAACATAACGTCACACATGTATTCTATATGGATGACCTGAAGATCTATGCCTCTGGTAAAAGCAAACTTCAAACTGCTATAAATGTCGTAAAGAACTACACAGGAGAGATTGGGATGGACTTTGGTTTGGACAAGTGTGCCAAAATTAATCTGAAGGAAGGAAAGATTACTGGCGTTCCCAAGGACCCTGAGCTTGTGGATATTAGTGTTATTAGACATCTTAATACTGGAGAGAACTATACATACCTGGGCGTGCCTCAAAGCTGCATTCAGGACGTAACATCAGTGAAGGAGTCTCTCCGATGCAGATACAAACATCTTCTTCGACAGATTTGGTCTTCCAATCTGTCGGCGTTGAACAAGGTATCTGCGACTAACATGCTTGCTGTTCCGGTTCTACTCTACTCGTTTGGGGTGGTTCAATGGATGAAGAATGAGCTTAAGGCCCTTGTTGTCACTACACGTGAGATCATGCATATGCATAAAAGCTTGCATATCAATTCGTCAGTTCCGCGATTATACATTTCACGCCGTCAAGGCGGACGCGGACTTCTGAATCTCCAGTGTCTTCATAACCGAATTGTTCTAAGTACACCTTACATCTTTGCAAATAGCAGAGATCCTCTCCTAAAGATGGTCAGGAACCACGAGATGATTGGCGAAGGAGCGTTCCTTTACAAAGCCGCGGAGCAAGCGGCCGAGACCCTTGGCCTGAATTTTAACATCAGAAGTGAGGGAAGTGCATTACTCCATCGAGATGCTTCACTTCTAAAAGCCGAAGTAAAGAAAGCAGAGTTTGGAAAATTTCACCAACAGCTACTCGACAAGAAAATGCACGGAAACTTTCACAGAAATGTAGACAAACAGTCCTTGTCGAAGTAGCAAGCTTTTGCTTTCCTCAAATCATCAGGGCTTAATTCAGGTACAGAGAGTTTTATTTTCGCATGCCATGGCAGTGTCATTTCCACCTTAGCATACCGTGACCGCATTTTATGTCAAGAAGTTCCCAGTGATAGGTGCAGAGCGTGGCATGCACACGCTGAGTAACTAGAACACATACTATCAGGGTGTCCGACCCACGCAGGAACTACGTATATCTATAGACATAATGCGGCCCTAAGAGTGTTTTATTACCATATTTGTCGCTCTTACGGTGTTGGTCGCGACCCTGCCCTGCCGAACGCTCCAAGGGAGATAGAGTCAATTGTCCGAAACGAAATGTGCCAAATTTTCTGGAACTACGATTTTCGGGCAGCAGTCTCCGTTGCGCACTGGAGGCCTGACATTGTTCTCCAAGACTTCGAGAAACGAACTATATTCGTGATCGAATTATCGGCTCCGTCCGAATGCAACATCACTGCAAAGGAGAAAGAATAAGAGGAGAGGTATCAAGACCTTAAAAGAGAGCTGCAACGACTGTACGCAAAATATTCGGTGCAAGTAATTGTCCTTGTGATAGGTGCTCTCGGAGCCATACCCGCGTGCCAAAAATATACCAAGGCACTTGCGAGATGGATGCAAAAAGCTGTCATCCTTGGGTCGCTTCGTGTCCTCAAGGCACACGAGGGTTTCGCCGGCCTGTCGTTGTGATTTCATCGTTCCCTGTGACCACCAATTTCACGGTTGTGTGACGTGGCCACAGGTGTGATTTACCGCGGTTCTACTGGGAGCTATTGATTTTTTTTGTTAGATGGCAGTTGCTCTCAGTGGGTCACTGCGGTGGTTGTTTAACTCTTTTTTCAAATTATATATATATGTATATATATTAGGGTGGTCCAAAAGAAATATTTTCGAATTTCGATAATCCAATACTAGAGACTGAATCTTCATAGTGGAAAAAGTCTTGTGTACTTTTTTCAGTTTTTAAAAATAATAATTGAGCGAGCGTATCGTTATTCAGTTTCTTACGGACTTTCACATAGAAAAACTTCTATTTTTCCTCATGTTTGAATTATACCTATAAATTATTATAATAAAATAATGAAATTTGGGACATTTAATATTCCGGCTATAAGAATGAGTCTCAAAAAATGTGTTCATTAAAAAACTAATTAGAAGTGATATTTTTTTAGCTACAAAAATTATGTTTTTTGACTAAAAAGTCCGAAAATGATGATTTTCAGGAGCTCATTTTGGGCCATGAATATTGGTTCTTTTAGTTAAAAATTACAATAGCTGTTCTTCATAAAGTCAAGAATTGATAATTTAAAAATGGATCATTTTGAAGTTCAATATCAATAAGATAACTAGCAAAAACAAGAAGAGATTCGTCCCTAAAAGGCGGAGAGAGTCCATAAATAACTACACGTTAATGGGCGGGGAATCTTTCCTAATCCGTTTAAACACTTTCAACTTTTTTATACCAGTATCCCATTTTGCTCCAGAAGAAAAGAAAATAAATAGATATTTGGACCCTAAAATTAAAAATTAAATTTTAAATATATATTTAGGTGATTTTTAATTAGAATACTTTTATCATCGAGTAATATTATTTTCTTAATTAATTATTTAATATTCAAGTAAGTGAATATTATTCTATCAAGTATTGGAAAAATAAAATTATAAAAAATAAAAATGTTGAAAAAATAAAATATTTGACAAATTAAAACAATTGTTCACCAAATAAAACTGTTTAAAAAATAAAATTGTTTGAAAAGTAAAATTTGTTGAAAAAATAAAATTGTTTAAGAAATTAAATTGCAGAAGAAATGAAATCGACTGAAAAATAAAATTAAAAAAAATAATAAAATTTTTAAAAAATGAGAAAATTGGTAAAAAAGAGTAATTAATTAAAAAATAAAATTGTTGAAGGAATAAGATTTAAAAAAATAAAATGGTTCAAATTGATTTTCAACCAAAGAAAAACGAATTTTCAACAAAGAGTTCAATCTTTCACCAAATAGCAGAATTTTGAACCAAAGGAGATGAATTCTGAACCACTTACGAAGAATAAAATAATTTTCAATAATGATAATACTTTATGTATTTACATGTCACTATTTGTAATGAATTTAGTTTACGTAAAATTGAATTAACTTATTATTAATTGTTTAAGTAAATTCAATCATTCATTCCTCTGTAACTCATTAATGTTTGTCAACGTTTTCAGTAAAAATTCCTAATTTAAAATCTATTGTAATTTCTACCAAACTTTTAATGAATAAAATAAATAAATAAATAATGATAATAAAATAATAAATAAATAAAATACATAATTGAATTTAGTTAAACAATTAATAATCAGTTAATTAAATTAAATATACATAAATTGAACTCATTATAACTAGTGAAATATAAAAAATTATAAACTATTATCAGTGCTACAATTTATTCCATTATTCTTATAAATGTATTACTTATTTCTTCAGAATTTTAAATATTGAAAATATTCTCAATAAAATCTAAAGTCCTAAGATATCTAAGGAGTAGACGTAGAACAGGTGAAAAATATACAAAGGTGGAAGTCTGGGTCTCACTACCTGAGTCCAAAGTGAGTAGTTTACTGCTCCGCCCACTAACCAATAATTCCCTGAGAGTAAGAAAGGTGCAAATGCAGAGTCATCTTGCCCATTGACAGTTGAGTTTATGAACTCTGATGAATTTTCTTAGCTGAAATCAGTCAAAATTTTGAACACCATGCGCGCGCTTAATTGTGTTATTTTGAAAATCTGAAAAAATACACAAGAGTTTTTCCACTATGAAGATTCAGTTTCTAGTATTGGATGGTCAAAATTCGAAAACAAGTTATTTTGGACCACCCTAATATATATATATATATATATATATATATATATATATATATATATATACGATTTTCGGGCAGCAGTCTCCGTTGCGCACTCGAGGCCTGACAATGTTCTCCAAGACTTCGAGAAACGAACTATATTCGTGATCGAATTCTCGGCTCCGTCCGAATACAACATCACTGCAAAGGAGAAAGAAAAAGAGGAGAGGTATAAATACCTTAAAAGAGAGCTACAACGACTGTACCCAAAATATTCGGTACAGGTAATTGTCCTTGTGATAGATGCTCTCGGAGGTGCGAAACTATCACTGGTTCGTAACCTTAAAGCCATACCCGCGTGCCAAAATATGCCAAGGCACTTGCGAGATGGATGCAGAAAGCTGTCATCCTTGGTTCGCTTCGTATCCTCAAGGCACACGAGGGTTTCGCCGGCCTGTGGTTGTGATTTCGTCGTGCCCTGTGACCACCCATCTCACAGTTGTGAGACGTGGCCATAAGTGTGATTTACTGCGGTTCTACTGGGGGCTATTGACATCTTTTAGGTGGCAGTTGCTCTTAGTGGGACCCTGCGGTGGTTGCTTAACTTTTTTTTAAATTATATATATATATATATATATATATATATATAAAGTTCATCAATGATAATGATTGCACATTTAAATAACATGAATGCGTGTTTCGTTACATTTTCAGGGTGACATAACTATTTTGAATCTCGTAAAATTATACAAATTTCTTACAATTTACAAGTTCAGACAAGCCTGAGACACACTATACATTGAATTGTTACTAATTCAATCAGTGATACGTAGTATTTGCAAAGAAATCTGAAAAACTGTAACATCGGGTTAGACAGTATACTCTCACACAGAAGGAAATTGTGCTGAAGCTACAGGTTTTTCAGTTATAATAGGGACAGCATTAGAGTCATCCACATTTTTTTTCACGAATTTCCATGAATGTCGCCCGGGCATTTGTTCGAATCCACACAAAAATAAATATGTTTCTTTGGTCTTGGAAAAATTATGCTTAGAGGTGGCGCTAGCCCTTATGCAGTTTAACACGTATTTCCCATCAGAAAAAATAAGTTTTTGTAAATCTTATTCAGTATCGTCAATATAACCTGAATCGAGTTGAAACTCAACAATTATCTTTGCAAGTAGCCATAGAATAGGAATAAAATATTACTTTTCAAACACCACGCCCATAAGCATTTCTACTAATAATTAGATGTTGAAATAAATTGTTCAAACAATTTATTATTGTTCTAAGCAATTTTCTCTCCGAATAGAGTTTGTAATTTTATTCAAACAAATTATTATTATTGTTAATAATATTCTCTTAGAATAATGCTAAAAAATAGTCATTTTTTCAACATTTTTACACATTTTGTCCAATTTTCAATTAGAGTGAGGTAAAAAATGGATTAAAGTTAAAAAATCAACTGTTTGCACAATTTATTATTATTGTTAATAATATTCAATTTGAATGATGCGAGAAAGTTGACTTCTGAACAAGATCCTGCACAGGTTCCTGTACACAAACCCGCGAGTCAATTCACTTCGTGAAGGAAGATGTACAGGATACGTTGATCTTTTCAAAGGTTCCTGTATTGGTACAGGTTCTTTGCCAATTTTTTATACCGAGAAACATGTAAAGAAAACGAAAAATGTACAGTATCCTCCAAAGGAATTTTCTCCTGGGCAGGAAAATCCAAGTGGACAATGCATGAAAGTTACTTTTCGTTGAAAAGAAGAGAACCATGGAGACGATTTCCCCTACACACAAAGGGCCGGGAGACCTAAAATTTTGAACAAAATTAAAAACATCGAACAATCGGGCTAAAAGTGCTTACATTATGGTTTTCAGGGTCGCTGATTACGAATTTTTGGTCAAAAATTCAAAATTTCGGATTCAAAATGGCAGTAAAACTAAGAAAAGTTGACGCATTGGGCTAAAAGTGCTTATTAGGGGGTTTTAGGGGTCTATAGTTACGAATTTTGGGTCAAAAATGCAAAATTCAAAATAGCGGATCGAAAATAGCGTTCACAATTGAGAATAGTTGACGGATTGAGCTAGAAGTCCTTTCTTATAATATACTGAAATTTTTGAAACTGAAAATTCGAACAAATTAATAATAAAATAGTGACTTGTATTTTAATAAATTATTATTTCATTATTAATCATAAAGCTAATTATTTAAACTATGTTATTTATAATATATAAATTAATTTATAATATATTTTTTATTTATCATGTATGTTTTTAATTAAGTTACATTAAATTTCAACTTTATCCAGTAATACATTATAATAATTATAAATAATTATCATTTAAAATAATAACAATTATAAATCATTTTTATTGTTTTTATGTTAGTAATAGTTTAGATTTTCAAGTTGCGTGCATAGATATAATTCGGTAGGCGAGTCCATTGAATGTCTCCATACAAGTGGGAACGACTGAATGCGCACAGGTACACTTTGAGTAAGTTTTTGTTAACAAATGAAACCGCGTGAAATGGCGCAAGCCGGACTCAAAATAAACATTCTAGTGAAACAAATTGGTACCTCACTTTTCTCATTTGGGTGTGAAGTTCAGGTGTGAAGAGAAACGAAAAGTGGCACCCATATGGAAAATATCACTTTATTGGTGAATAAATTACACCAAAAATATTAAACCTATATGTTTTTTTACAATTGCGCCTATTTCGTATTCTTAAAATATTTATTAGTGCAAAAATATAACCGACAATATTTACATTACGAAATTATTCAACAATACATTACTTACTGCATTACCCTATACAAAAGGACCATTTGAACCGGATGGAAAAAAAATCAATCCGGTTCAGTTCTGTTATTGTCACGGTTACATCGAACTGAAACTCATTGATTTTATTTTTATATCTATTCGGCTTAGTTCGGAATTCCATGTAGATACTTCAATGGTGTCAGTTTGGAATGCCGAACTGATTTATCAGGTGGTCTTGATCTATTCGGCTCAGTTCGGAACTTCAAGTAACATTGGAATGGTTTCAGTTTGGAATGCCGAACTGGTTTGTCAGGTAGTCTTGATATATTCGGCCCAGTTCAGAAGTCCAAGTAGACACTGGAATGGTTTCAGTTTGGAATGCCGAACTGGTTGTCACGCTGTCGTGATCTATTCAGCTCAGTTCGGAATTCCAAGTAGACACTGGAATGGTTTCAGTTTGGAATGCCGAACTGGTTCTCAGGCGGTCGCGATCTATTCGGCTCAGTTCGGAATTCCAAGTCGATACTGCATTGGTTTCAGTTTGGAATGCCGAACTGGTTGTCACGCTGTCGTGATCTATTCAGCTTAGTTCGGAATTCCAAGTAGACACTGGAATGGTTTCTATTTGGAATACCACATTGAACCGGATTGACTTAGGAACTTTATTCAAAATATAAAAAGTTCAGTTTGGAAATCCGAACTGAGACCAATTCAAAATGAACTCGGAAATCCGAAATGATAACAGTTATGGAAAGTACGAACTGAAACTGGTTGAAAATGAATTCGGAAATCCGATTAGATTATAGTTGTTAATGTCCACATTGAACCGGATTGACTTAGGAAATTTGTTCAAAATTTAAAAAGTTCAGTTTGGAAATCCGAACTGAAACGAGTTTAAAATGAATTCGGAAATCCGATTAGATTACAATTGATAATGTCCACATTGAACCGGATTGACGAAGGAACTTAGTTCAAGATTTAAGAAATTTAGTTTGGAAATCCGAACTGAGATTAATTCAAAATGAACTCGGAAATCCGAAATGATAACAGTTATGGAAAATCCGAACTGAAACTAGTTGAAAATGAATTCGGAAATCCGATTAGATTATAGTTGTTAATGTCCACATTGAACCGGATAGACTTAGGAACTTTGTTCAAAATTTAAAAAGTTCAGTTTGGAAATCCGAACTGAAACTGGTTTAAAATTAATTCGAAAATCCGATTAGATTACAGTTGATAATGTCCAGATTGAACCGGATTGACGAAGGAACTTAGTTCAAGATTTAAGAAATTTAGTTTGGAAATCCGAACTGAAACTGGTTTAAAATTAATTCGGAAATCTGATTAGATTACAGTTGATAATGTCCACATTGAACCGGATTGACGAAGGAACTTAGTTCAAGATTTAAGAAATGTAGTTTGGAGATCCGAACTGAGACCCATTCAACATGAACTCGGAAATCCGAAATGATAACAGTTATGGAAAATCTGAACTGAAACTAGTTGAAAATGAATTCGGAAATCCGATTAGATTATAGTTGTTAATGTCCAGATTGAACCGAATTGACATAAGAACTTAGTGCGCGATTTAAAAAGTACAGTTTGGAAATCCGAACTCAGACCAATTCAAAATGAATTCGGAAATCCGAACTATTGACAGATAGGGAAAATCCAAACTGAAACTGGTTCAAAATGAAATCGGAAATCCGATTAGATTACATGTGAGTGATGTCCAGATTGAACCGAATAGATTTTCTAATCGGGAATTTTTTTCAATTCGGCAGCCGAATTGAAACTTACTGAACCAAACTGCTACTGATAGAATATCAATCCGTTTCAAATGGTCCTTGTATATAGGGTATTCCTCTTATTACTGATTTTATGTGGTTTTCCAAGTTCAAGATTTCGGGTTTCCCGACCCATCTAATTCAGCTGTTTATTCCAATCTCGTCTTTCTTTGTTCTGTACGTTAGCTTGAATAGAAGAGATTAGAGTTCAACTGGTTCAATACAAGTACGTAACTGTTCCTCGTAGAAGTTATTACAAATGGACCCTCGTGGTCTATATGCACTATTACAAAAGGTCGTAAACCTGGTTTAATCGGATGTAGATGTCCCGTTTGAGGACCAAACGCGCGAATTAACTTCTCATAAAGGTTAGAATATTTCCAGCCTTGTGATAGTCCATGTAAGCAAAGTCGGTATACAATCTGCCAATTAAATCGACAAAGGCCTGAAAGTCATTGCGCACCGCACACAAGCCAAAACTTTTTAGAACTATATTTTTCTGGACAGCAGCCAAATTGTATTTAATCACGGCCAAGGCTTTAATAGTGCACTCTGCTGCACCTGGGTGAACAAGCGCTGTGAGAATTTGACCACCGACGGTCATTTCTTTTATATATTTCCGAAACGAGTCTTCATTTACCGAACTGTCAACCTGATTTATTTCGGAGTTTGATAAAATCGCATTAACCGCACAGTGTCGTTGCGTATGCCTCTCTTGCCCACACTTTCGGCACAAAACGCCTTGCGCTGAGTCTGGGCTGTTCCTTGAAAAGTGACCGAACTTTTCACAATTGTAGAAGTGCAGCCCTTCGTCTTCATTTATATCCGGAGGTTGTCGCCGCATGTTGTGAGGGGCACGTACGTGCGAGGCATATGCCTCGCACTTTGTGATGAGCATGGTGTGTGGCGCATATGCGTCGCACCCCAGATAACAATCGTAAGTCGCACTTTACTGGCACGCGGTGAGTCTCACGTCCTGTATGCACAAATGCTGCTTTCTCGACACACCGTGCGGAATTTTTTATTAGTAAATTAACAGTATAAATAAACAAATTAAAAATATTTTTATCGAGTAAAATTGTTAATATTAATAATGCATAGGGCAGAACTTTATTTTTTTTGTTTCTTCCTAAAAAATAATTTTTCATTAACTTATATAGTGTGAAAAACTATTTTGGAAATTAGTTTTCATTTTTAATATCTATTTAATAAAATATGAAAGTCAATATGAAAACAAATTATGGATTTTATTATTTTATTAATAGCTTTTCTTTTAATTTTTCCTCCAGTCACCGACGCTATGTTGATTTAACCTCAGTACCAGCGGGCGGCCAACGGACCGAACCCCTCAACCCCTCAACAACTTGGCACTTTACTGATGGCGGGCAACGTCGCGTTTTCTTGGTTTTTAATTGTGCTGTGGTTACGTTATAAGTTTTCTTAGGATGCGATCCCAACAGATAAGTCTGGAGAATTTCAAAAATTTAATTAATAGAAGAAATTTCACTGATATTATTTCACTCCCGGTTCGTTTCGTTTATGTGGTAAGTAAATAAACAAATATACCAGACTCTCTGTTGAGAAACAATGTCGGGGGTTGCCTGCAAATAGCCTTGTTCATAAAGTGCGTACATCGAAACGTAAAAAGTCAGGGCCGCCTGTACCGTTTCCATAATATTGCGCAATATACTTGGCTGAGTAGTAGTCAACTTCGTTCCTTCAGAGGCGGACTCGAAACCGTCTCTCGCCCTGCCGCCTGAGAAACTGCGGGGACCAACAATTCTTGTAATTCATAAAACGCGTGCGATCGCGCGTTCTTCAAAAGAGAGTCTGGTGTAATATAACCTCAATTCTATTGTTCACACTAGGACATGAGAATGAAAACTCTGTAAAGACCATTTGAATTTGGGTCGAAAAATCATATTATTGGTATTATTTATTATTCAGTGCCCAGCTGAAATGGTATTTATCGAGTGATCATTTTCATTTCTGCAACGTAATGTAAAAATCATTTTACTCGTACTACGTGCTCACATTCTACCCGCACACGTGCGACTCGCACGGCTTGTGAGACATATGCGACCACATGGAAGACACATCCGCGTGGTGATATGAACTCACGTAATGCGGCCTCATCCGCACGCGTGCGACCCATAATGCTTGCACTGTGTAGGCATTTTGTCAGTCTTTATCATAATAGCATACACTGATTTGCAGGGGATGTCATGAATGTCTTCTGGTTCGAGAAAATAATCCCCCAGGTATTTGCTTCTAAGGCACGCCAGTGCATCACATTCCCAAAGTATGTGATGAGCTGTCTCCTCACGAAAATCGCACTTTCAACAACGAGGCAGTGTCCAGTAAGCATCCGTACTACGACAATAATCTGCCTTCTTTCCATGTTCAAGAGTTCATTAGTCCTCTTGGTACATGTACCAGATACGAAATTCTTAGAATGAACCATTTTTTTTATTCCCTTACAATATCTCGCATGCTCCTCCGAGAGCCATTTACCAAGGATTCCATTCGCCCATTGTACAAGATACTGCAGTAGGGTTCCGGGCTAATCAGGGGCTGTGCAGCTCCCATCTTAGCCAGTGCATGTGCTTTCTCATTACCTTCAATATCTTCATGGCCGGGAACCGAGATCAGACTAACCCAGTTTTTACCGGTAACCTTAAGAAAATCTTGAATGCAACTCCAGACTAGTCTGGAGGTAAACTGTTCAGATGTAAGAGCCTTTAGTGCTGCTTGGCTGTCAGGACAAATGTAAATGTGCTGGCTTTTATAAGCTCGCTTACAAATTGTTTCCAGACAAGCTTCAATAGCTATGATCTCGGCTTGGAAAACTGTAGGGAATGTGCCCAGTGCTGTTGTTATCTCAGCCCTAGGCTTCTTCTCATAGATTTCAGCCCCTGTTCCCAAGGAGTCTTTAGAGCCGTCTGGGTATCAAACGAGACCTCCTGGTGTAAATAATTCTTCCCTTCTCCCTTCATCATGCCATTCTCCCCTTTTAGGGAAGATGACCCTGAAGGGTTTCATGAAGGATAATTTCCTCAACATAACATCAGTTCGCATAGCGGGAATATTATCCTCGCATAGTATGCGCTTTTTTGTATCATGTAGATCTGTCACCTCAACGTAACTTAGGTTGCCCCTACTATGAGCCTATAGGCTTCCGCTGCCGTAAGCTTCCTTACGAAAAGGTGCAACGGCGAGCTGACTGCATGAGTTCCACTAATGTATCCTCATACTTCCCTGTTACGAGGATCGCCAGGTTATCTACATAGCCTTAAGTATAAAAAAACCCGATTCGTTTTCAACACGAATCTGGTCATCAATGACAAGCGCCTACTGGGTGGATGAAAAAACTCCTTCCTGTGGGCATCCCCTTGAAACTTTGCCCTTCACTTCATTACCATGTAGCGAATTATCTAGTGCAACTGCTACTTCACCTTTCCGCATTGTATTATTAATGCGGGAGGTAAACGCATAAAGAGCGTCTATGGTGGATCTGCCTTTTTGAAAGGCTTTTGAGAGGCTAAAGGATTTTGCCTTATACTAGGTAACCTTACCCGGCTTTGGAATGAAGATTGCTTTAACCTTACTTCATGCTACCGGGGTGTATCCTATTGCTAAGTATGCCCGAAAGATGCCATACAATTGATCCATCAAGGACTGAAATCATTCTTGAATTAATGCAGGGAATCTTTCATCACCTCCTGCAGCTTTAAATGGTTTGAATTGTTTAACTACCCATCTAATTTTTAAATGAGTGACCATACGACTGGCTACTTTTCAATCTTCCATTCAGACTCTAAAAGTTGACCCTCCTGAGGGATATGACTCATGGGCCGCACTGTCATTCGTGTAATACAACTCCGAGCCCGGGAAGTGTACCTTCATTAGGTGCTCAAGGATTTCATTAGTCGTCTCAGCCATTTCACCTGAAGGCAATATAAAGCCTTCATTTGACATGATGAGTTACCCCTCAAGGTTTTCCGATTTCTAGCAGTGTCAAGTATGTTCTCGATTCCCTGCCATTACCCCCTCCATGAGTCCCTTACGGCATTTTGTATCTCATTATTATATCTTATTAAGGTTGCCCTGTACAAGTCCCAATTCCCATTCTTTTTAGCCCTGTTAAAAAGGCGTCGAGTGTCTTTTTTCAGGTCCTCCAGTCTAGGATTCCACCAGGGTGCATCCCTGTCTGTTTTCTTAACACGAAGAGGACAATTTTCCTCATACGCTTTGTTCATAATTTTTTGTAGGATGTCGACAATAAGTTCTATTTGTTCGATAGACTTGATTCTGCCCAGTGAAGCACCCATAAAACTGTTGAGGTCCTCCCTATAAGTATCCCAGTCAGTTGCTTTAGAGTTTCTATACCTTTGAACCTCAGGTCTATCGGCTGTCAAGGAGAAGTATATATGCCTATGACCGGATAGGGACGAAGCCAACGATACATTCCATCCCTTGAACACTTCGTCAATACTTATCGAATATAAGGTCAAATCAATTACCTCGCGACATCTGGATGTCACGAAGGTAGGTGTATTACCCCGATTCAATAAAGTTAAATCAGTAGTTAAGACGTAATCTAATAAAGACTCACCCCTGTGGTCGGTGTCCTTACTACCCCAAATCGAGTCATGTACGTTAGCGTCACATCCGATGAGCAATGGTCATCCTTAAGCGCAGCAGTAGTCTACCAGATTTCACCATTCCTCAGATGGTGGGTCCTGAGTGTCAAATGGTAGGTACGCTGAGCAAATCACTATAGGTTGGCGCCTGCCCCCTAAATGGTAATCAATCTTTATTGCCACCAAGTCTCTAAAAAAGAACCTTGGTAATCCAATAAATTTAATATCGCCTCTGACATTAAGTGCTGCCCTTGGTGTTTCTACGGAACTATCATAAATGACTAATCCGCTCTTGTTACTCAATCGTCTAACTCTCTCCTTGTAGGCCCAAGGTTCTTGTCTTAAGGCAAAATCCGTTTTTTCCGCTTTCAAACGTCTGCTCAAGATAGCGGAAGCTCCTTTAGCATGATAAAGGTTCATCTGGATAAAATCCAGACTGGAAGGGAGACATCTAACTTCCAGTTGTCCCGTCCGCCTTTTCCGAAGACAAATCCGGAGCTCTGTCTACGGGTGTAATTTTGGTTTTTGAGGGCATCTTATTATTGATCCTCTCCAATCCATAGTAAGGCCTGCAGTCGATTTTCTTGAGACTCTACGAATCCTAGTTCTGCAGCTATTACGAGCTGGGTAGCTTGACTACTCGCCTTGACAGCGACGACCTATCCTCCCGTTTTCATGCTTGGATTTTGGATTACCATCCTTTTAGGTATTGCTTCTGGTTCCACGGATACACTAGGAATCCAAGCTAGCAGGTTTACTGGCCGTGGGAGGTCTTTACTGTCGATCACTTTGATCTTAGCTTCTACCCAAGCTTGTAATCTGCCAACAGTTTTAATGAGCCAAATACGGGACACTTCGTCTGAAAAGATGACGATCAAAGTATCATATTTGAAGCGGCAATCTTCAAATCTTGGGATAACTTCTCTAGGTTGCACCTCATCGATTTTCTTCTCTGATGCCGCTTTAATTGCCTTGCCTTAGCCTGGTCGTCGTCAAGTTTGATTATTGAGAACCCCTCGGCGACTATGGCCACTTTCAGGTGATTTTTAAGAGCCTGGCTGTAAGAGACCTTCGGACCTCTCAGCCGCATCTTCCCCGTCTGGCTAGTTGCTGCGATCGATCGATTTAACAATTGGCGTCTCAACCTCTTTCTAGCAGCTCCTGAAAATTTAGCTCGTCGTGGTTTTTCCGTTTGGTTTGACCCCCGCCGCCCGGCTTTGGCATCGCCAGGGTAACTCCCAGATGGTTCCCCACTCATAAATTCCAAACTGTGTTCTAAGGCTGCTTCGGTAATTTCCATCTTAATAGGGGAAGATGCTTTATCCAGAGGAGTCGTTGCCGACTCCCCTCAGTGTTTTGTTTTCGAATTTTTTTTAGAAAACTCATTTTGTCCACATGAGCAGCTAGGAAAATATTTGTTCAACCTCTACAGAGCCCCGCTTGTTGAGATAAGGTAATTTTAGTCTGAGAGGTCGCCTGGGATCCCAGAGACACCGTATAGGTCATCACACCCTGGTAACATTCAGCCCTCGACACGTTAGTTCACGTCTTGGCTTAGGGAGCTATTTTAGGAGTCGAGACCCACTCTATTTCCGCTGCTTAGTCGAATTCACGCTGATACTTCCACCTTACTAACCACGAACTCATACCCATCAGGATCGTCCTCGTTGCGACTTTCGAGACGTCGGCAGCCGCGGGAGTTCTTAGGCTTCCTCACCGCGGCCATGTCCGAACTTGAATTCTTCTTGGGCAAGGAAAATTAATTCTCCATCGTAAGGAGTAGTCGAGTTCACGCTTCCTATAGAAGAGGTCCAATACACATACCCTTTCTGTCATCCTCTTCCATTTGATAGTGGTGGTTTCTTGTACCATAAACAATTTTCGAAAAGCAGCACAAAAATCGTCCCACGTTTGTAAATGTGTGATATTTAATTTCTGCCAATCCTTAGCGCCCTTTTTCATATGCGTACGAGCGGTTTCTGCAAAGTTTTCCGGCTAGTATTGTAAGACTTCCATGCTCCCAATCGTTTGGAATAGACGTGCAATTTGACGGATCGAATATGGTATTTTCGATTCGACGTACGTTCGTTTTCGGATCGATTTATTTGATTCGATCGCCCCGTCGATCGAATGTCTAAAAACCGACATTCAGTACTATCTTCAAATCGGTTTTTCGATTCGATTGGCCTGTGCGTCGGAAAATCCAATATTGGATTTGCCTTTGATTGAAGCGGTTGATTACTTTTTTACATAATTTCTTTTAATTAGGTGACCATGGTCCATCAATAAACCGAAACAAGTCGTTAGTTGAATTTAAAATTTTGAATTTTCTTTCATTTTCAAAAGTTGAAAATTCAACTGTTAAAAAATGAACTGTTGAAAATTCCATTAAAAATTTCCTTCAGTGGTCTACAGTTGAATGTTTTATTAAAAACAAGTGACAAAAATGTTATATTCACATCATTTTTCATGATAATTTCATTTTGGAAAAAAACGTTTAAACCCGGAATTTTCCCCAACGATAAAAGTGGCGACATTTAGTTTGTATATTTTTAAATATTTTGTTTTGGCTGCTTAATAAATAATGAGAGCTAGGAGCTTTTATTAGCTTTTACCATTTAATTTGTACAATTAAAGTTTGTGAAATTGATAGTTTACCATTATGAATTTTTCATTTTAAGATAATATTGATTTTGAAACCCTTAAAATAAAATCTATTGAAATTAGAAGATTTCCGTTTTAAAATGTGTTCATTATTAAACGATTGAATAAAGAGTTTTTGCTTGACAATTTTTTTAGGCTTCAATTTGGAAAATTTGGGAAGTTGAACATTCAGAAGATTTTAATTTTGGCTCCTTTTGTTTTTCGTTTAGTTTTAAATACTTTAAATGAAGAAATCTTCAGCTTTAACAGTTTGAACTTTTGAATATCAACTTGAATTTCAATGCCCGGAAAAAATTTTGATGAACTGGGGAATAACCGGAAAATGACCAAGCATTTTTTTAGTTGATGAAAGTGGCCAATTCTGATTATTATAACCGTGTTTTTAAATTTCTTCTTTAACTTAATTTAATTTTTCAAAACTCAAAATTTTGAATTGAAATTATAACTTGTTAATCAATCGTTTATAAAGTCGAACTTGTCAATGTCAATATTGGGATTTACAATTCATATCCATAGTTAGTTAGTTAGTTTTAATGCGGGTGGGAAGCCCATGGAGAGC
>CAKNYM010007628.1:0-10720 GCA_932195095.1 Andricus curvator | reverse complement strand
TTGGAGCGTTCGGCAGGGCAGGGTCGCGGCCAACACCGTAAGAGCGACAAAGATGGTAATAAAGCACTCTTAGGGCCGCATTATGTCTGTAGATATACGTCGTTCCCGCCTGGGTCGGACACCCTGATAGTATGTGTTCTAGGTACTCAGCGTGTGCATGACACGCTCTGCACCTATCACTGGGAACTTCTTGAAATAAAATGCGCTCACGGTATGCTAAGGTGGAAATGACACCGTCCTGGCATGCGAAAATAAAACCCTCTGTACCTGAATTAAGCCCTGATGATTTGAGGAAAGCAAAAGTTTGCTCCTTCGACAAGGACTGTTTTTCTACATTTCTGTGAAAGTTTCCGTGCATTTTTTTGTCGAGTAGCACTCGGTGAAAATTTTCAACATCTGCTTTCTTCACTTTGGTTTTTAGAAGTGAAGCATCTAGATGAAGTAATGCACTCTCCTCACTTCTGATGTTAAAATTAGGGCCAGGGGTCTCGGCCGCTTGCTCCGCGGCTTTGTAAAGGAACGCTCCTTCGCCAATCATCTCGTGGTTCCTGACTATCTTTAGGAGAGGATCTCTGCCATTCGCAACGATGTAAGCTGTACTTAGAACAATCCGGTTATGAAGACACTGGAGATTCAGAAGTCCGCGTCCGCCTTGACGGCGTGAAATATATAATCGCGGAACTGACGAATTGATATTCAAGCTTTTATGCATATGCATGATCTTACGTGTAATGACATCAAGGGCCTTAAGCTCGTTCTTCGTCCATTGAACTACCCCAAACGAGTAGAGTAGAACCGGGACGACAAGCATGTTAGTCGCAGATACCTTGTTCAACGCCGACAGATTGGAAGACCAAATCTGTCGAAGAAGATGCTTGTATCTGCTTCGGAGAGATTCCTTCCCTGATGTTACGTCCTGAATGCGGTAATAACACTTATATCCACAAGCTCAGGGTCCTTGGGAACGCCAGTAATCTTTCCTTTCTTCAGATGAATTTTGGCACACTTGTCCAAGCCAAAGTCCATCCCAATCTCTCCTGTGTAGTTCTTGACAATATTTATAGCAGTTTGAAGTTTGCTTTTACCAGAGGCATAGATCTTCAGGTCATCCATATACAATACATGAGTGACCTTATGCTCGCGCTGATTAGTGTCGCCACAGAGGTATCCAGGAGAATTTCGTAGTGCGACAGATAGAGGCAGAAGTGTGATGCAAAAAAGCAAAGGGTTCATGGTATCACCTTGAAAGACCCCCCTCTGGAAGGTGACGTTGTTCGTTGTCACACGATAATTTCTAGATGAGATAGTAAATCTAGTTTTCCAAAGAGGCATCAACCTCTCTATGCATCTCACTATGTGTGGATGTACCTTCAAGCTTTCCAACAGACAGCTGATAAGTCTATGAGAGGTTGAATCGAAAGCTTTCCGGTAATCAATCCAGGCCATCGATAGGTAACGCTGATAGAATGCTGCGTCTTTCCAGACACATCTATCGATGAGCAAGTTCTCCCGACATCCTGCTACGCCTTTCTTTGAGCCACGTTGTTCATACATCTCTCGCCACACAGTTCCAATTTTCCGAACAATCCTATCATTTAGGATAACTGTGAAGATCTTATACAGTGTGTTCAGACAAGTTATTGGCCTGTAATTCTTAGGGTCAACTAAGTTGCCCGTCTTCGGCAGGAGAACTGTGCGCCCTTCCACCAACCACCCCGGAATAGGCTCTTCCGACTTTAGATATGAGGTGAAAATTCGGGCCAGATGCTGGTGGGTTGAAGGAAACTTCTTCCACCAGAAGGTCTTGATACCATCTGGTCCCGGAGCGGAATAGTTCTTCATGCCTCTTAATACGTTTTTCACCTCCTCGGTAGTGATAGGTGGGTATTCCTCCTCAGCTGTTATGAGGGCATTGCACAGCTCCTTGAAGCTATTTATGTTCTTTGAGCCTTCTTCGAGTGGATGTTGGGACTTCGTAGACTTCTCTCCAAAATGCTTCGACCTCCTCTGGTTTGGGAGGATGGTCGACAGTAACTGGAGGGTCTTGGAAGAGTCGAGATGGGTCAGACAAAAACTGTTGATTTTCTCTGACCCACCTCTCTCTCCGCTCTAGACGTCTCCTAACGTTAGATAGTACTCGTATTCTGTCAACAATATGCTCCCTGATGGCCAGTAGCTTTGACTTGTTGATTGTGTGATGACGGATCCGCAGTTCGCGCGCGAACTGTCGAACCTTGGCAGTGAAAGTCCTCCCAGATGTTATGTAGTCAATCGCACACTGAATGCGGGACGCCTACTGTCTTGCCCAGCCTATCTTTGTGCTAAGTTGATGTATTCGTCTTTTGGTCTTATGATCAACCGTTGGTTTTGTTTTACGTTTTGCATCTGCCAAAGTTCTCGCTGCATTGTACACACTACAATTAAATAGTCCAGAGGTGGGATTCTTCGGAAAAATCTCCACGAAGCTCATCATCCAGTTCAGTCAGATCTTTGGGCTTGGGAGAAACCTGAATGTTGATGTTTCTCCGGGTCTTGAAGCATCGTTCTTCCTCTATTGGATGCCTGTTCGAGATTGGTCTCAGTGTCGCCTCTCTTTCTCTGTTGCCGGCTTGTTCTGGCTTCGGTTGTGTAGGCGCTCCGCTTATATAACTCCTTTTCCGGAGGTCCTCGGCACGGTTTCGGATACGTTTTTGCGAAAAATCCGAGAGTTCTGGGTGTTTCTCGCACCACAGAGCATGCACTCGCGCCATGTAACCTTTTCGTTCAGGGGCCATACTGGTATCATAGCACTCTAGCAGGTCGTCCCTGAGTCGATCCGTCCACTTAAAAGTAATAAGATTCTGCCGGTCAATCTCATTGACTCCGTCTTGATTGGCTCCCCGAACTGTAGGGTAGTCGGCATTGTTGTCCGACCCGTTGTCGGGAGCCCTGTCCGTTCGATTGTTTTGAACCGCACTTCCTACAACTATGTTTGGTGTTGCCAGTGTTGTTCCCACGAGCAGCTAGGGAAAAGGGTTCGTCTATCCTTGTAGAGCCCCGCGTGCAAGGATTAAGGCTGATACTCTGAGAGGTCGCCCGGTATCCCAGAGTCATCGTTCGAGACACCTTACCCAGGTGCCATTCAGCTTTCGGCATGGTTGATACGCCTCCGCTTGGGGGTTAATTCCTTCAGGACCCCCCCACCCTTGAAAATTTGTTTGCGACTGCTTATGAATTATTGTTAATACTAATATAACGAGAAAGAATAGAGATAACTCAACGAATTTTTTTAAAAATAAAGTTCATGTTACGTGGATTAAAGGAAAATATGTAAGAATGCCTACATTGCTTATTGTCGGGGTTGAAGTTAGGGGTGAAATTAAGCATGTTTAAAAAATCAATGACCTTTTGCTTTCCTTTTTGCTGAATCTCAAAGGGAAATCATGATATCGATACAAATTTTTTTTTAAATTGTAGTAAATGTACTGCAGATTAAGGCAAAAATTATTAGGATACCATCAACCCCTAAATTAGGGGTTGAAGTAAGGGGCAAGTGGCTAAAAATCAGAAAATTCGCTGAAAAATATTGTAAAGGGTTTTCGTGGGTGGTAAAAACGATTCTAATAACCATTTCTTCAAAATCATCAACTATATGGATGGTCTCTCACTATCATTCTCCTTTCTAGGGGTGGAAATGGGCAGCGAGAATCTGAAAACGCGGAATATCGCAGAATAGAATTGCAAATGGGTTTCGTGGGTGTTCAATATCATTTCGACAATCATTCTGCATTATTCTCTACTGTGTGGATTGTTCCTCGTTCCCCCCACTCTAGGGAATATTCGAAGAAGGCATTCTGAAGACTTTATATTTTTTCGTGAATTGACCTTAACAGTTAAATAATCGCACACACGACTGTTCATATCGCGCTCCTGATTGATCTAGCTTAAATATTTTATTACTCAAAAACTAAAACTTCAACTGATTTTTGGAAAAGGAATTTTCGATTTATTTTTTTAAATTTTTATACAGCCATATAAAACCGGACACTTGAGTCTGGGACATCCTGTATATATATATATATATATATATATATCAAACTTTACAAAACTGCTTTGGAGGAATAATGAAACTACTATATAAACAGTTGAAGGAAAGTAAAAGTACAGAGTTTGCCAGCATGAGAAACAGCAAAGGTGAAATGCTATATGATATAGACGGGATAGTAGACGCTTTAAAAGACTCTTTTAAAGAACTATTAGAAGCTGAAGATATAGGACAACAAAACTGCGACATAGAACATAATGCATTAGAAAACTCAATTGAAAAAGTCTGTGTCACTGAGGTCAGAGACATAATAAAGAACTTGAAAAACGGTTAGGCTGCTGGTGCAGACAGTATTAGCACTGAAATGCTTAAATACGGTGGCGAGTTCATGCCTCACAGGTTGTGCGAATTGATAAATTTGTGTATCGAGACAGGAAAAGTCCCAGACGATTGGAGAAAAGCGATTATCGTACCAATATACAAAAGAAAGGGAGACAAAAGCAACTGCAGCAATTACAGAGGTATCAGCCTACTAAGTACCGTAAGTAAAATATACTCAAAAATACTTATTCGTAGGGTAATGGAAATCACAGAAGAAAAAATATGGGAAGTCCAAAGTGGATTTATGCCAGGAAGATCATGTACAGATCAGACATTTAGCCTAAGACAGATCACAGAAAAAAGCTTGAGAGTAGGAAAGAAAGTTTTCTGTGCATTTATTGACCTAGAAAAAGCATTTGACACGGTAAATAGAAGTAAACTTTTGGAAGTTCTTAAAGAGTACGAAGTAAATGAAGGGCTCCTGCAAGCAATAAAAACAATATATACAGGTAGTAAAGCGAGCGTAAGGGTAAACGGGAAACTGAGTGACTGGTTCGATATTACGCAAGGCGTGAAACAAGGATGCGTTATGTCCTCGTGGCTATTTATCATATTCATGGATAAGTGTCTAAGAACTGCACTCTTCGACGAAGAAGTTGTAGATCTCCAAACAGTTAAGGTACGTGGGTTAGCTTTCGCAGATGACAAGATTGTTATGGCAGAATCAGTCGAGGACTTGCAAAGAATGTTGAATAAACTTCATACAAGCATGAAGGACATGGGACTCAAAATTAACGTAAATAAAACAAAAATCATGGTGTTTGAGGGAAAGAGTGAGAAAACAATGTGCAACATTGTCCTAAATGATGAGAGATTAGAACAAGTTGACAAGTACGTATACCTAGGTAGTCTATTCACTAGCGACGGAAAAATAGATGGGGAGTTAGATAGGCGCATAAATAAGGATAAACAGGTTATCGGTAGAGCAGGGTCCATCCTAACAAATAAAAACATATCAAAAAAAGCTAAAATGGCCATACATAATTCTATATTCGTACCGACTGTACTATACGGTAGCGAGACATTGACCTGTCAAGAAAAGGATAGGAGTAAAATTAACGCGATCGGCATGAGACCTCTGCGCATAATATGCGGGAAACACTGATGGATAAAGTCCGAAACGAGACAATCCTCAAAGAATGTGGTGCAAAAGAGACAATAGTTGACACATGGAAAAGAAATCAGTTAAGATGGTTCGGTCATCTTGAAAGAATGAAAGATGAGCGGCTGACCAAACAAGTGTACAAAGGTAAAGTAAATGGCAGAATGCCTAGAGGTAGACCGCCGAAAGAATGGTTAGAATCGGTAAATGAGACATTAATCCGAAGAGACGTAAGAAGCCATAGAAACACAAGAGCTTGCATGAAAAAATTCATGGACGTGAAGGAAGCTAGAGTAGTATGCCAGGACAGAAAAGTGTGGCGAGAAATAGTTTGTAAACAGAGTGACAATAGAATGAATGAAGCCTGAAACAAAGACCTTGGATTCTAATGAGCCCAAGTGGGGAACCATACATAACAATTTTGCGAGGCTCTTCACTTGGGGTGATCGCTAGAGAGATTGATCAGCAACCTGGGTCGGAGCAGTGTTGCGGAATAAACGTGTCATTTGAATAAATGACACGAGAATTCCAGATCAATCTAAAACATATATACCTAACACCTATATACCTATCTACTTTACACCTATATACCTATCTCACTTGTACCTATATACTCTATACCAATACACCCATATACCCAATACTATTTTCCAACCGAGCAAGTCACGCCTACCCCGAAAGGGAAATGACTTAATGGTATAATAATAATAATAATAATAACCTCGCACCGAACCACTTTGAAAATTTCGCGCCATACGAGATTACCAATCACTACCCAAAGAGTTTAAGTCAATCCGAGTTCGGATTAATTCTGATTCATTTAGATTGAAAATTTGGTTCGGATCGATTCGGATTGAACCGAAATGGGTCGGATTAATTTTTCACCGATTTGGATTGAACGAAATGTAGAACTTTTTTCGGATTGATTCGGGTTGGTTCGGATACAGATTCCGGAATAATTTGGAATAAATTCCTATACGATACTTTTTCCAGTTTTTGCAGTTATAATTGTAAATCTTCGTACACTCAAAATCATGGAAAGGATAAATATGAGCTGCCCTTCAACCGGTGTAATTATTCGGACGACTTCCGTTCTGCTGTGGCTGTGGCCAGTTTCCGTTGTTTCCAGTGTTATTGTTTCTTGAATACGCATTTCCAGGATTACCATTTCTCCAATTACCGTTATAATCAGAGTTGGAGTCTCGTGGTACATTGTTTTTGTTCCTGGTGTCGACGTATCCAGTTTTGGTGCTTCCAATCTTGTCGAACTCTTCTAGGAATTCGATCAATTGTTCACATTGTTTAATTCCTCGCCCTATGATGGCATATTTTATCTCGTCATTAAAATGACGCGCCAATTTCCTTATCAACTCGGTTTGCTCAGGTGCATTTGTTAGGTCACTCACATGGGCGAATATTTTTGTCGCGTATTCGGCGCGAGATTTGTCCTTTCCAGGTATAAAATGGCCGAACTCCAGCTTTTTCTTAATCTCGTGCTGAGTGTGTTCGTTCCAGTATCTTTGTTGGAACTTCATCGGAAAAGTCTCGAAGTTTGACACGTCCCTTTTTATCACTAGCCACCAATCACCAGGAGGGCCGGAGAGCGATTTTTTAATAAGATACTCTGTGTCGCAAGCTCTAGGGTGTACCACGTGCCAATATTGCTTTAATTGGCGCAGGTATCTCATGGAACTTCCTTCCCCATTTAACTGTGGCTGCACGTATTTAATGTTGGCCTTGACGGACACAGCGGGGTGCTGGGCTGGATTGACAGGTCCGTTATTCGCTCAGCTACTCGAGCGTGGACGGTTTCTAACCTGTTGAGTTGGGCCTGCATCCGCAACTCCCTTTCCTCCATGCTTTGCGTTACGTTGGTAGTTGCCTCCAATGACCGGCTGATACCGGCTGATTCCAATTTTTCCAATCGTTGGCTGATTACTGTCCATATTTGTTCTGCGTTTTGTTCCATTGGTAGTTGGGAGGTACTGGGCGATTCTTCTCTATTTTCCGGAGTGACGTTGCGAATAGTGATGTCTAAATCTTCTTGCGTATCACTTCCGCTGGGCGATTTTCTCGCCACCTTTGATGAGCGTAGATTGTTTCTGCTCATGCTTGAGGTTTGAGAACACAAGGGAGATTCACTTCACTGATATCAAGCGCAAGAAAATTTCACTTTAAAGTTTATTCTTCAAAATTTTCTTTTCACTCTTGAAATTGTTTATATTCACAAATTTGTTCGCAATTTCAACACTCCCACGATTTTGTAAGTGTGTACTTACGATGAAACGTATATTCCAGAGTTTCACTTTATAAAATCACACGTTGTTTCCACGTACGTATTGCGGAGTATCGACCATAAAACGCGAACACTGATTCACTTTCAAAAGTCACTTCTTCGTTGAATTCGTCCCTGATCGCGTAATATTCGCGGAAGAAGATTTTTCTTCCGTAAACCACAGTAATATTTCCTTCACACTCGATGATCAGAATATATTGTTCGTAGGAGACACTATTCGCGGCACTAGTTTGAGCACTCTTTTTCATTTTTAGTCCAATTGTCTTTTCGAATACAGTTTTCACACACAGATTTTCGCGTTTACAATTTCACTGTTTCTTTGCATGTTCGGTAAGCCATTGATCGATTCTTTCCATATTGCGACTTTCTTGTTTAATTTTCCTCTTCTCTAAATACTCGTCTGATTTAGCCATACCTTTTGGTACATTTTTCTGGCTTGTAGGAGGAGGTAAATAGACTTTCTTAAAGTTTTTGTCGCCATGGAAGAAACACTCGATTAATTTTTTCTGCACCATTTTTAATTAATTTAAGAAAAGAATCTCCCTTTTTTCAACTTCCCTTGCCCCACGTTGGGCGCCAATTGTAACCGCACGCTTTTTAAGGGCTGTTAACTAAATGAATGTAAATTAAATTACTCATCCATGCAATAAATTTATACGTCTAATTATAAGTAAGAGAAGGGTTAGCATGAGAGAAAAAATGAGATTCTCGTTTACAAAATACGATTTATTCAAGAAAACCTATTCTGGCTAAAGAACACAAAACTTTATCCCTATTTTCTGCGATTATGAATATAATCGGGCCTACTCTATCCTTACGTTTTGAAGAAAAGATACGATTCTTGAATTTAGACTTCTAGCCTTTGGCATTGATTCAGGAAATACCTGTTTTTATAATAAAAATGACGTACAATTATTCGCATATTTCATTAATTTTTGCATTTAGCAATTTTAATCTCATATAATTAACACAATATAAATCTTAATCCGTTCTTTTTTTTAATTCGATTTTCAGTACAAATTCGCTTTGTTTAGCGTAAAACCCTATTTCAGGACAAACTTTAAGGATGATATAAATCAATGGGACTCTCATATAGCCTTTATATAACATAATATATATATAATATAATATATATAATATATATATATATAAAATATATATATATAATATATAATATATATGAAGCCCTCAGAGGAAAAATGTGACTCAGAGAGCTTTGAGGAAAAACAGTAGAGAAAAAGTTCCGAGGAAAAACAGTAACCGAAAAAGTCCACAGGAAAAAAGGTAAGCAGAATCGCGAGGTAAAAATGTTACTCGGAAATATCCGAGGAAAAACGTTAGGGGAAACCGCCCTACAGTAGATAGGAAAAAATTCAACAGCATATAACTGCATCAGTTTTCAAAAATCAAGAAAGATTATCGTTGTTAAATAAAGCTTACATATTGAATTGAGTATTCTTACAGAAAAAAATATCACGAAATTCATCATTCGGCTGTATTAAACATTTATATTAGACCTGGTCAAGGCTGCGATTTTGACACCTTTGTCCATCAATAGATAATCGTTTCTGGTATTGCTTCTGGGCAAGACAGAATACTCAATTCTGGATAATTATGATTTATCATTAGTATACTTACAATTAAAATCAATTTATTGAGTAAATAATAGTTGAAACTATGATTATTTTACAAAAATCGCAAAAGTTTAAATTATTGACATTTTTTTTATCTTTGATATACCGTGAGATTGGTACGATTGGTACGAGATGTTTAATCTTTATAAAATTTAACCTGACTTGCGATGACAGAAAAGTGCAGCATTTTTACATACCTTAATCCTAAAAATGATATCTTTTCCGAAAGGCTCCTTAAAACACAACTAAAATTAATGAGCTTTTTAATAACCAATAATTTACACTATTTTCTTAGTTTATTATTTACAATAATTTGAATTTAAAAACTTCACGAATCAAAATAAACAAATAAACACAACCTTTAACTTAAAACCGAGCTTAAAACAACTGCGAGACAGTCGCAGAGCTGCCAATTTTGACAGAGACATTTTTTGTAATTTTCCGATTATCTACTGTTGGTTATCTACTGTTGGAAAATGTATTATCTAATAGAAAGTCCTCAAATATTTATAAATAATAAAAAAAGAGCACTTTGTATTAATAAATATTGTTCATTAAAGTTCAAGCTTCGATTCTAATGTATAAACATGTCATAAAAATGTTTCATTAAGTTAACAAGTATGAATAAAGAAGAGGTGAAATTTTTTTTTTCAGGTTAAAAACTAATTTTATGCTCTCACGCATTAATTAATTATAAAATGTCAATGAAACTTCGTTAGAAAATATAGTATCCTTGCTGAAACGTTATACTAACAAAAGTAATTAACCATTTTTGTCAGTTTTCCAGTTAATTAAGATTATCTACTGTAAATCATTATCTACTGTAGGGTGGTTTCCCCTACAGCAAACTTTGAGGGATAAAATGTGATAGGAAAAGTTCCGAGGAAAAACGTTTCTTTTGATATTACATATAAGTTGAGCACGAAGACACTTTAAGAAAACAAGAACGTCAATATGATCATGTCCAGTAAGCTAGCACCTCCACAATCGAATTTTGCGATTTTTCATAGCTCAGAATTTTGGGCTTCTTTGGGGCTCTTGGAATCCGCAAACAAATTTCCCCAGAAACAACCATTAAGTTCAAAAATCAACCCCCTTAAAAAATTTGAATTTTTCACAAATTTATTCCCGGCATATTTTTGGGCTTTTTCGGCTCCTCGAAAATACCCACTCCGATTGTTTGGCTCCAACCCTTAACGTTAAAAATCAACCCCTTGGAACCACGCAGAAATGACATTGTCAAAAAATAATGTTTTTAAGAATTTTAAAGTATCAATAGAGTC
>CAKNYM010007621.1:0-20008 GCA_932195095.1 Andricus curvator | reverse complement strand
ATGTTTGTTTGAACTTTGATCTTCTTCAGTTGAAAATTCAAATATTTGCTTGAAAATTTCTGTATTTTGTTGAAACTTTGCCTCTGTGGTAGAATATTAATCTTCTGGGTGACTAATTCACCTTTTCGGTTGAAAATTCAACTATTAGGTTAAAAATTCCATTGAAAATTAAAATATTTTGTTGAAAATTCATGCAATTTGTTGATTGAAAATTAGCGTTTTTATTGAAAATTAAATTTTTAACTACAAATTTAACTACATTTTTTTGTCGATTTTTTTAATATACATTTAAGCTTTTTGGTACAAAATTTAACTATTTCGTTGAAAATTTATTTTATTTGCTTGGTAACTTATTTCGCTAACTAAAAATTAGACTATTCTATTTTTTTTTAAATTGATCTTTTTTATTTAAAAATTCATCTATTTTGTTAAAAATTTGTCTTTTTTGGTAGAAAATGAACCCTTTTAGTTGAAAATTTCATTAAAATTTAGAATATTTGGTTGAAAATTCATGCATTTTGTTAAAAATTATTCTTGTTCGGTAGAAACTTTGTTTTTGTTTTTTTTTTTAAATTGAGAATTAATTTTTTTAACTAAAAATTTAACTATTCCATTTTTTGTCGACATCTTTTTTTTTGCTGATAGACATTTAATCTTTTTGGTTGAAAATTCATCTGCTTGGTTGAAAATTTAACTATTTCCTTGAAAATTTATTTTATTTCGTTAAAAACTTATTTCTCTAACTTAAGAATAAACTATTCTATTTTTTGATGAAAATTTATGTTTTTTAGTTGAAAATTAATCTATTTTGATGAAATTTTGTCTTTTTCTGGTAGCAATATAACCTTTTTGGTTGAAAATTTAACTATTTGGTTAAAATTTTATTTTTTTATTTGCAGATGCATAATTTTAGTTAAAAATTCATTTCTTTGGTTAAAAATTTAACAAACTTTGTTGAAAATTCTTTTTTTTTGTTGAAAATGAGTTTTTTTAAATTAAAAGTGTAGCTATTTCAAATTTGCATTTTGGTAGAAAATGCATACTTTTGGTTTGTTAATGATTTTTTTTTTCAAAAATTCGTCTTTATGACTTAAAAACTCAAAAATTTGGATGAGATTTTTTTTCTTTGTTGAATGGAAAATCTTTCTTGGTTGAAAATTCAACTCTTTTGGTTGAAAGTTGGTATATTTTAGTTTAACAGTTTTTTATTGAAAATTGAAAAAAAAAATTGTGGAAATATCAGCTATTACAACTTTTTGTTGAGAATTCATTTTTTTAATCAAAGATTCATCGGTTTGATTGAAAATGTAACCATTTTGTTGTAGATTCTCTTTTTCTTGGTCGAAAAGTAATTATTTTAACTGAAAATGTAATAATAAAATTTTTAATTAATAAATCTTAATCAACTGAAACTCTATTCTTCATTATGTGTGTGAATTCGGCAACATTGTAGATTTTGACTTTTATACATTGGACAGTTAAAAGATTTAAAAAAAAAAAAAAAATAGAAACCCGCGCTATCATTTTCAATGCTATGAATTGAAGAATGAATCAAAAATTTTCAAAATTATATCATTTTAAGCAATTTTAAGCTAGGAACATTAATTTATGCATTAAAATTTGTTTTTAAATCTTTTTGAATATTCTCTTAAAAATTTGTTTTGAAATCTTTTTGAATATTCTCTTAAAAATTTGTTTTAAAAAAATAATTTAACAATTGTACAGGAATCTAATCATCCAGATTATTTTTTGAAAATTTTGAAATCTTACTAAATATTCTTTTTAAATTATTTAAAAAAAAGTATTGTTAGTTTTCCAGGAATTTTGATACAAAATTTTTATTCACTTAAAACATTCCAAATTGCTTGAGAAGCTTCAAAATTTTACTTCGAAACCTTCAAAAATCTAAATTTATTTTTTTATTTTTCGAAATCTTTTCCAATTTTAAATTAAGTTTGTATTTTCTCAAAAATTGTAAATATCTCTTAAGCTAACTCAATTTTTTTTCAAACTGATAATTCTTCAATTGTTATTCATGCATCAAAATTCAATAATTTCACTTACATTTATTAAAAATTTGTTAAATAGAACAATTAAAATTGTAAAGTTCAAAGTTTAAATTTAACACTCTGAAATATTAACGATTCAAGGCTTTCTATTTCAAATAGTTCAGTTTAAAAAGGTTTAGTGTTTAATATTTAATTTATAATTACTAATTTTAAATGAAAAGTAAAATATTGCTAAATATTTAAAAAAATTTCATCCTTAATTTAAAAATTTCAAATTAAATGGTTAAAAATGGAATATTTTACATTGGAACAATATTTGAATACGATTTGGAATTGAATAAGAGGGTTTAATTATGAATATATTAATTTTAAATTATTTTAAAATTAAGAATAGTTCGTAAAATTTCAATCGAACGCTTACATTTGTTCAACTACTGAGGCTTTTAAAATGAAAAATATTCGAACAGATTCAGAATCGTCCTGTAAAATAAATTATTGTTCAATTTTCAATAATCGAACTACAGTTCAATGTGATTTATTATAACAGCAAAAGTTCTTGATTAAAGTGTGATATTTTTTTTAAATTGCAGTTTCTAGTAGAAACTTACATATTACATATCTTACAAAAAATGACAGTAAAGTACAAGTCAAAACTTTGATGCGGATTCTAAAATTATTGTTTGTAAAAATGTATATTTTTTTGTGAAACCCTTTAGTTTTCTGTAATACCTTGTAGATTTTTACAAAAAAGTAAAAACAATATTAATAAAAAGTCATACCAATTTTTGAATTGCACTTTATTGTTAATTTTTTCTACTTTTCTACAAGCAAATACAAGAAAAAAATTAGCAATTTGTATTTAACTGTATTTTTTAGTCAAATTTTGTACATTTTTTTTTACAAAAAAAGTACAGATTTTAACAAAAAATTAGAGTTTTAGAAATGTTGTACTTTCTTGTAAAAATGTTTTCCACCAGAGTTTTTCTAAAGAAGAAAGCTTTTAAACTTTTCTTTTTTAAATTCTATTTTCTTTCAGAAAGTATTAGGCTTATATTTTGTTTCATTAAGGTATTATCAGGATGAACACATACAAAGAGGAGGTCACGCCGAAAACTGATGATAAATTTTAAATAATTCTTTTTTTCTCGGTTTTTAAGACGTTATTTTAAAAGTTTTTTACCCTTTCTCCCCTTTTTCTCGTTTTTTTTGCTTAAATGCGAACTAAATTAATAGAAGCCAGAAGAAAAACCAACCACTTTTGGTTGAAAGTTCATTTTTTTAAACTAAAATTCGACTATTGTATTTTTTGGTTCAGAATTCATCTCGCTTGGTCAAAAATTCTAATATTTGGTTTAAAATTTTATTATGTTCTTGAAAATGCAACTATTTTTTTAAAAGTAATATTTTTTTGTCACAAATTCAGCTACTTGGTTGAAAGTTAAACTACTTTCTGGAAAATAAGAATTTTTTTTACTAAAAATATAACTATTACATTTTTGGTTGAAAATTTATATTTTTTATTGAAAACTGATCTTTTCTAGTTGAAAATTCATGTATTTTGTGAAAAATTCGTCTTTTTTTATCGAAAATTAATCTTCTCGGTTAAAAATTCACCCTTTTTGGTCAAAAATGCAACTGTTTGGGTCTAAATTAATCTCGTTTGGTTGAGGATTCAACAATTTGGTAGAAAATTAAACTATTCAGTTGAAAATTAACTTTGTTTTTAATTCGTATTTTTGGTTTAAATGTAACTTTTTGGTTTAAAATTATACTATTTTTATGAAATTTTAACTTTTTGGTAGAAAATTAATTTGTTAAAAAATCATATGTTTGGGTTGAAAATTCAACCGTTTGTAAGATAATTCGTCCCTTTGGGTTTAAAATTCAACTTTGTTGAAAATTCGTTTTCTGTTTGATTGAGAATTAATTTTTTTTTACTAAAAACATAACTATTCCATTTTTTGTTGAAAATTGATATTCTTGATTGAAAACTGATCTTTTATAGTTGAAAATTCATGTATTTTGTTACAAATTCGTATTTGTTGGTCGAAAATTAATCTTCTCGGTTAAAATGTCATCCTTTTTGGTCAAAAATGCAACTGTTTGGGTCTAAATTAATCTGGCTTGGATGAGGATTCAACAATTTGGCAGAAAATTAAACTATTCAGTTGAAAATTAACTTTGTTTTTAATTCGTATTTTTGGTTTAAATTTGACTTTTTGGTTTAAAATTATACTATTTTCATGAAATTTTAACTTTTTAGTAGAAAATTAATTTGTTAAAAAATCATATTTTTGGGTTGAAAATTCAACCGTTTGTAGATAATACGTCCTTTTGACTCTAAAATTCAACAAATTTGTTGAAAATTCATGCGTTTTGTTGAAAACTCGTGTTTTTTGGTAGAACATTACACTTCTTGCTGGAAAATTTACCTATTTGGAAAGTTTACCTCTTTTATTGAAAATTCGTTTTTTTGTTTTGTTTAAGAATTAATTTTTTAACTAAAAATAGAATTATTCCATTTTTGGTGAAAAATTGTTAATTTGAATTGAAAATCGATCCTTTCTAGTTGAAATTCATGTATTTTGTTGAAATTCGTGATTTTTGGTAGAAAATTAAATATCTTTGGGTTGAAAGTTCAACCGTTTGGAGATAATACGTCCTTTTGACTTTAAAATTCAACAAATTTGTTGAAAACTCATGGGTTTTGTTAAAAATTCATATTTATTAGTTGAAAATTCAACCACTTGGTTGAAAGTTGAACTAGTTTGTTAAAAATTCTTATTTTTTTAAGATTCACCTTAGTTTTTTTTTTAAAGATTTATCATTTTAGTTGAAAATTCATCTCTTTTGTTGAAAATTCAATTTTTTTTATTAAGAATTAATTTTTTAAACTAAAAATATAATTATTCCAGTTTTGGTGAAAAAATGATAATTTGAATTGAAAATCGATCCTTTCTAGTTGAAAATTCATGCATTTTCTTGAAATTTCGTGATTTTTGGTCGAAAATTATTCTTCTTGGTTGAAAATTTATCCTTTTTGGTTAAAAATACAACAGTTTGGTTTGTAAATTAATCTGTTCTAGTTGAGAATTCAATTATTTTGTTAAAAATTCGTCTTTTTGGTCAAATTCAACAGTTTTCTATTTTATATTAAAATCTCTTTTTGTTGAAAATTCGTCTTTATGGTTAGAAAATTCATGTTTTTGGTTGAACTTATGGTTAAAATTTCTTTTTTTTTGTTCAATTAAACTACATGAAAATTCTTTTCTTTTCGTTGAAAATGAATTTTTTCAACTAAAAATTTGATGACCCCATTTTTTGTTCTAAAAATATCTTTTTTTAGTTGAAAATTCATTTATTTGGTTGAGGATTCAATTATTTTGTTAAAAATTTGTTTTTTACCTTCAAATTTTACTAATTCATTTTTGTTTGGAAACTTATCCTTTATAAGTTGAGAATTCCACTATTTTGGTAGAAAACTCAACTATTTGAATGAAAAGTAACTTTTTTGTTGGAAAGTCATATTTTCGGTTTGAAAATGAAACTGTTTTTTCGAAAATTCGTCCTACTTTTAGTTCGAACACTCAACAATTTATTGAAAATTTTGGTTTCTTTCTCGGTTCGAAATTCGGCTTTTACGTTTCAAAATTTATCTTTTTTGCTCAAATATTCTCATCTTTTTTGGTTAAAAATTCAACCATGTTTGTAGAAAATTAATCTGATTTAGTTGAGGATTCCGTTATTTTGTTAAAAAATCGTCTTTTTTGGTTGACATAATATCATCTATTATATTTTTCGTTGAGAATTCATCTGTTTTGGTTGAAAGTTCATGTATTTTGTAAAAAATTAAACTATTTTGATAGAAAGTTTAACTAGTAGGTTGAAAAATAACGAACATTTTCGTTAAAAATTCATATTTTCGGTTTGAAAATTCATCTATTTTGGTAACAAAAATTTCTGTAGAGGTTTCAGCTATTTTTTTGAAACCCCGTCTTTTTGCTTGAAAATTTAACTACTTGGTTAAAAGTTGTACTACTTTGTTAAAAATTCAATTGTTTGGTTGACGATTCAGAATTTTAATTGAAATTTGATCTCTTTTTCATTCAAATTCGTTTTTTTTTGCAGAAAATTCCAATATTTTGGTAGAAAATTAAACTATTTGGTTTAAAATTAACTTTTTTGTTGAAAACTTAACTATTTGGTTAAAAATTAACTTTTTTGTTGAAAATTAATATCTTTTGTATGACAATTCAACTGTTTGGTTGAAAATTTATTTATTTTGTTAGAAATTTAACTAATTAGGTAGAAAATCCAACCTTTTGGTAGAAAAGTAATTTTTTTTTAAGTTATCCCTTTGGCTTGAAAATTCAACTCTCCTGTTCAAAAGTGTTCATTTTGGTTTAATAATTTATTTCTTCCGGTAAAAAAATTTCGTTTTTTTTTTGTTAAAAATACAACTGTTTTGTTGAAAATGTGACTGAGAAATCTTTGTTGATCGGAAACTCAACTCTTCTGTTAAAAATTCATATTTTTGGTTAAAAACTCAACTTTTTTTTAATAAGTCATCTAGTTTGTTGAAAATGCAATACTTTTACTTGAAATGTTAGGAATTTAAAGTGAAAGTTATGAGTTGCATAGTACCGTGAAACTGGAGAATAGAATTACTAGAATTAAATACGTGAGTCGTGATTTTAACTTGAAATTCAATATGAAAAATCATTATCAACAAATTTTCCATCTAAAAAAATGAATCTTCAACAGAACGGTTGAATTTTTGACCAAAAAAGATTACTTTTTAACAAAATATTTCAATTTTAAACAAAATAATTACATTTTCTATCAAAAAAGATCAATTCAGAACCAAAAATATAACAGTAGACTTTTCAATTAAAATGAAATGACTTTAAACAACAAAGATGACTTTTCCACCAAAAGATGCATTTTCTGTCCAAAAAGACGAATGTTCAACAAAACAGTTGAATATTGGATCAAAAAGATGTCTTTTTAACAAAATAATTGAATGTTAAAAAAAAAATGAAATTTTCAACCAAATAGTACGATTTGCAACCGAAAGAGACGAATTCTGAACCAAAACTATAATAATAGAATAGTGTTCTAAAGAGTTTAAATTCTTGGAGAAATTCTTCGAGGTATAAAACTAATCATACACCTAGAAGGTTAATAATGTTAATGCATAAAAATTTTGTTCCTAAATATATTTACATTTTTTTAGTTGTGTTTTCAAGTCAAAAAAATAAAATTTCAACCAAAGAAATGAATTTTTAAATAAAATGAATCTTCAATCAAAAATATGAATTTTGAACCAACTAGTTAGTTGAATTTTCAACCAAAAAAATTAATTTTCTACCAAAAAATACATTTTCAACGAATTACATGAATTTTCATCCAAAAAAGATCAATTTTCAATCAAAATTACAATAGTTAAAATGTTAGAAGAATAAATGTACAACCAATTTTCAATAAAAAAAATGAATTCTCAACAAAATAATTCAATTTTACACCCAAAAGATGAATTTTCTACCAAAAAAGATACAGTTTCTATAAAATATATAAATTTTCAACTAAAAAAGATAAATTTACAAACCAAGAATATAATAGTTGAATTTGCAGTTACAAAAGTAAATTTTAAACAAAAAAACGAGTTTTCAGCAAAATTAATTAATTTTCATCTAAAAATGTAAATTTTCAAGCAAAAATGGAACAGTTACATCGTCAGTTACAAACATTAATTTTCAACTAAAAAGAAACGTATTTTCAACCAGAGAAATTAATTTTTAATCACAATGATGAATTTTCAACCAAAAATAAGAATTTTTGACCAAATAGTGGAATTTTCAACCCCAAACATGAATTTTCTATCAACAACAAAAACGAATTTTCAACTAAATATTTTTTTCCCCACCAAAGAAATGAATTCCTAACAAAAAATAAAATAGTTAAATTTCTACAGAACAGACCATTTTTTAACGAAAAAAATTACATTTCTACCAAAAAGGTAAATTTTCCACGAAAAATGGAATATTTAAAGTAAATATTTAACTAAAATGATGAATCTTCAACTAAAAAAAAATATTTTTTAACCAAATTCATGAATTTTCAACTCTTCTACCAAAGAAAAGACTGATTTTCAACAAAGATTTGAATTTTCACCTAAAACAGATAAATTTTCAAATAAAAATAGAATAGTCAAATTTTCAGTGAAAAAATAAACTTTCAATAAAATTAAAATAAATAGTATAATTTTCAACTAAGAACGATAAATTTCTATCAAAAAAGATAAATTTTCGACAAAAAGTGGAACAGTTACATTTTTAGTTAAAAAAATTAATTCTAAATAGGGAAAAACTAATTTTTAACCAGAAAGATAAATTTTCAACCAATAAGATGAATTTTCTATCCAAATATATGAATCTATAACAAAGTACACGAATTTTCAACCAAATGTTTGAATTTTTAAAGGAATTTTCAACCAAAAAGATGAATTATTCACCAAGAAGATTAAATATTCTCTCACAAAATTCAAATTTTCAATAAAATACAATAGAATTTTAAAAAACTAATTTTCAACCAATAAGATGAATTTTCTATCAAAATAGATGAATTTATAACAAAGTAAACGAGTTTTTAAACAAATATTCCATTCTTTAAAGGAATTTTCAACAACAAAAAAAAAAACAAATTTCCAACAAAATAGTTTACTTTTCAACCAAACAGAATAAGTTTCAACAAGGTTGTTTAATTTTCAGCCAAATAGTTATATTATCAATCAAAAACGTGCATTTTTAAGCAAGAAGAATAATTTTCTATCGAAAAAGACGAATTTCCAACTAAAATGATGAATCATCAACCAAATAAGTAAATTTTTAAGTAGCTTAATTTTCAACCAAAAAAGATTAATTCTCTACGAAAAACGTCCAAAAATGATTTTCATTTCATACAAAAAATAGTTGAATTAACAGGGTGGCGATTTGGCGGACGATTTCAAATTCCCGGTTTTTCCAGGTCAAGTTTTTCCATTTTCTCGGTCCACTAAAAGTTTCATGATGTTCATTCTAAACATCCTTTAACACAACGGAGCAAAAAATTGCAAAATAAATTAATTTTAATTCAAATACTTAAATTTTCCACTAAAAAATATAAGTTTCCAACAAAAAATGGAACAGTTGAACTTTTAATTGAAAAACTTAATTTTCAATGAAAAAACGGATTTTCAAGAAAATAGTTCAATTTTCGACCTAACTGACGAATTTCCCACTAAAATAATGAATCTTCAACTGGATTAGTTGAATTTTAAACCAAAAAGATGAGTTTTCAACTAAAACAATGAATTTTCAACTGAAATAGTTGGATTTTAAACAACAACAAATTAATTTTTACTAAAAAAGATAAATTGTCAATCAAAACTTAAATAATTAAGTTTTAAGTTCAAAAAACTAATGTTCAACCAAACAGAAGAATTTTCAACTAAAACTATGGAATATTCAATTGGAATAAGTTAAATTTTCAGTTAAAAAATTACTTTCTACAAAAAAACTAACTTTCAACAAAAAAACTAACTTTCAAAAAAATACTTACATTTTCAATCGGAGTGATGAATTTTCAACCTAAATTGTATATCTTTAACTGGAATAGTTGGATTTTACACCAGAAAGATGAATTTTCAATTAAAATGATGAAAAGATGAATTTTCAACCAAGAAGATTAATTTCTACCAAAAAGATGAATTTTCAACATTTTCAACCAAAAATTGAATAATTGAATTTTTAGTCAGAAAATGAATGTTCAACCAAAGAGGTGAGTTTTTATCTAAAATTATAGAATATTTAACTGGTATAATAGTAACATCTTCAGTTTAAAATACAAAATAATTCACAACGAAAAAAGAAACAAACTTTCAACAAAATAGTTAAAATTTCGGAAAAAAATTTCATTTCATCCAAACAAAAAACAATTTTTCAATCAAATAGCTCACATTTCAACCAAAGAAATGAATTTTTAATTCAAATTATGAATCTTCAACCAAAAAAATTAATTTTCAACAAAATAATTTAACTTTCAACTAAGTAGTTTTATTTCCAACCTAAAAGATGAATTTTCAACTAAAATGATGAATATTTACGTAGAATACTTGAAGTTTTAACCAAAAAGAAAAAATTTTAAGCAAGAAGATTAATTTGCAAAGGAAAAGATAATTTAAAAAAAAAATTGATTTTTTAACAAAATACTTGGATTTTCAACGAAATAGTTGAATTTTCAATTTAAAAAAAATGTTTCATCTAAATTGTCGAATTTTGAACTAGAAAAGATCAATTTTCAACAAGAAATGGACATCAAAATTTTCAGTTGAAGGAATCAATTTTCAACCAAACTGATGAATTTTCTACAAAAAAAGGCGAATTTTCCACAAAGTACATACATTAAAATGATGAATCTTCAACCAAAAAAATAATTTTTAACAAAAGAGTTTAACTTTTAACCAAGTAGTTGAATTTTTAACTAAAGAAATATGAATTCGCAAAAAAACAATGTAAAAAAATGTTCTATTACAATTCAGAAATATTTCTTCTTTGAAATACTACTTCTACTCTAAAAACTGCTGGAAGTACGTTCTGTATTTAAATTTTAGAAGAGGGAACTTTGAAATTGTGACGAATTCTCACTTGGAAGAGGGATTTTTTAAAATTCTTTTCTTCTAAATCCGAATTACAATTCTTTATAAAAATTCCCGTGTCAAAAATTCCCTGTTGCAAGTTAAATGATATTTCTTTATGGAAACTCCCTGTCCTAAAATAAAAACGATAACTACTTTCTAAAATTCCCAGTTGCAAGTCAGGATAAATGAGGAGAAAGCGAATAAAACGTGATAAATCCATTTTTTGAAAAAATTGAAAAAATTATTGTTTCTTTTTGTTTCTATAAAATCGATTATCAAACTTGAGTCAGCGAAAAAAATCTCACAGAGCAACAAATTGCAACATTGAACAAAATTATTAAAATAATGAAAACTTGAATTTTTCTGCGATCAGAATTAAATTCCCGGTTTTTTAATTAAATTCCCAGTCATTTCCCGGTTTCCCGGTCAAGTCGCCACCCTGATTAAAGAAAAAAAATACATTTTCAACAAAATAGTTTGAATCCTCAACCAAAAAGGATTATTTTTCAAACAAACAGTTGCGATTTTTAACCATAATAATAAAATTAATTTCGACTTTAGTTTATCGAAAATTCCCTAGCTCTGTCAGGACATTTCCTGACTTTCTGGAATTACCTGACCTGTAGGAACTCTGGATTTAAAAAAAAGCATACGTCTATTTCACACTAGAATGTTTTTGTAAAAATGTATGTATTAATTTTTATATATATTTATTTTAACAATAAATGCTTTAAATTCTCTTAAATGCTCTATGAATGCTCTGTTCGAGCTTAAATGCTGAACATATTCTCGAGAGCATTTGCTCAACATAAATTCTTGGACATTTAAGAACTCTATAGTAGATTTTCCGATTAAAAAGATTTATACAACTTTCAACAAATTCTTTTAAAAAAATGGGGCAGACTTCGGAATAGTCGTAAGAAAATTAGTTCATCCTGATAATACCTTAAGTTTACGATCGAAAAAAAAGGAGGAAATGGGGCGAACAGGAATCCGACTGCAAGACCTGAAATTGAGATTAATTTTCTCTAAACTTGAAAATCTTTCCACCAAGCTAAGAACAAACTACTTAGATTATAATTGATAATGTTCTCATCACCTTTACTTTGCATATCGAGGATAGAAATGACACTGTTCCTCCATTTTTTTCCTTTCCCAACAGAGAGTCTATCCATATCATCTCTGGAGTGAATATTATTTAAAATCGACAATGATCTCGCCCACGACTTGCCAGGTTTCAAGAATAAATGTTGTTCCGGTACTTCTTCATCCTTACCATTATTCAAAGAAGCATTACTCGTCACACTAACGGTATGTTCCAGAATTGGATCAACCTCAACTTTTTCAACCAGGGGACAAATCTCAGCTTCATTCTCACTACACCTTCTGCTTTCGTTTTCAGTAATTGCCGTCAGTTGCATTCCCCAATTCTTATACCTCTTCCTCTGATGAGTTACTCTAATCGGATCTTTCAGTCGATTCAGAGAGACAATGGACTCTCTGAAATTATTTTCACTAGTGATCACAGCCTCGGTTTCGAGAATTTCTTCTTCCTTCTCCTCGGGAATTTCTTCTTCTTTCCCCTCGAGAATTTCCTCAACAATTTCCTCCAAATTTTCTTCAACAGTCTTTTGACTTTCTTCCTTCATTTCGCCTTTTTCATCTTCCAACCAGATACTTGCACTGCTCACGGAAGGTTGAGAAATTTTTAATTTGTAAGAAGATTCGCTAGTCGAATCAGCCAATTCTAATTTGCTACCAAGTTTGGTCTCAGAATCACAGGTGCTACTTTCTTCAGTTATAGATTCTTGAGAGAAAGAATCTTTGTTTGGAGAGTCCAGACTGAGAAAATCTTGTCTAGAATTTTGACTAAACGAATCTGGATCAAACGAATCAATGAGAGAATCTTGAATAGATTCTTTAGTAAAAGATTCTGTGTTGATAGATTCCTCATTAAAAGACTCCTGGCCAAAAGAATCCTGATTTAGGGAAATAAAATCCTCGCCACAAATTTTCGGTTCTTCTTCAAAATTGAGACACTTTCTTGGACTTGGCCCTCCTGACAATCTTTTCTCGAACGCCAGCGATCGAATGTGTTTGCCTTTTTCACTTTCCAGAATGAAACTTTTGTCCGTGTCTTCATAAGAGAGAGAATTAACGATACTCGTAGGAATCGCAGTCATGGGTGAAAGTTTCTTCATAATTGGACTTTCAAAGCCCTTGAAATCACTTTGATTTAATATCGACGACGAGTCCATCGCAAATATATCCTTGAAAGGCGAAATTTTCGTAAGGGATGGCATCGTCGGCGAAAGTTCTAAACTCCTTTCATCAATTTTTAATGGAGTTTTCGTGTCGTCAAACATCGAGGTGGATTTTTCATATTCTGGACTTAAATTTAGATTCCTCTTGGTAACAAAATCAAAATTCTTCGTAATCGGCTCCAAATCTTTAGTGACTGATAATGGTACAGTCGCTGATAAATCTTCATCATCAGTTTTATTTTCAGGTACAGGAGTTTTTTGTTCTTCTCTAAATTTTATACATTGAGAATCACTCAAGCTAACAGTCGTCCAGTCAATTTCGGAATAATCGGAGCTAGCATTCAAAATTTCAGAATTAAACTCGAAAGACGTGGGAGGAAGATTACTTTTATGGTTATTATTATTGGAATTGATGTCCTCCAATTCTAGACGAGGTTCGCTAACTTTCCTCGATGTGACGATGGATTCAATTATAGGTGGTGATGTTCGAAAAGATTCAGATGAAGCTGCAATGTTGCTTATCTCCATTGCAATAGGTGAAAATCCTTCCAATATAAGATTTCCATTCTTCCTTTTCACGAAGGGAGTGCTACTGTATAAGTTTCCCGGGAAGGAATTTCTCGGGGGGTTCATGCGTGTTAATTTAACGACGCAGTCCTTAAGAGGTAGGCTTTCACTTAACTGAGATTTCACATCAACTGTTTCTCGCTGCAAAGATTTTCTTGAACTAGTTTCTTTGATGGAAATATTATTTGTAACAACATTTTCTTTTTCATTGTCTACTACTTTTTCTAGTTCTGTTTCGTCTTTACTTTTTCTTTCTAGAACTTTACTAATCAAGGCCTTGACTTTCCTTTTAGATTTTATGTTGAGGCGAGGAATGTTAACTGAACAAGGTTTTAACTTGAACAAACCTTTTTTTTCCTTGATCATCCAATCACATCGTTTTACTACCACACAGCACGCTTTTAGACTCTTATGCGACACTATTTTCGAACTTATCACAGAATCAGTCTTGCTGGAATGAAAATCTTTTTGGGAAGAAAGGCTTTCTTCAGAGTGGAAACTTGACTTGGGAGAGAATTCGTTGCTTCTTTTATCAAGTTTCTCCGTGTTTGAAATGTAATTTTCAGCATTCTCAATTTTATCAAGCTCATTGTCATCTGCAATATTGGGCAAAGATTTGATACTCTCAGGGGATTGAGTAAATGAGAAATCTGCTAAATTAGTGGGAATCCTGGGTTCGTCCTCGGAACTAGATTCTAAAATATTATTTCTTTCATCCAAAACCAAGTCAGTTACACTATCTTCCGAAGAACTGCTGATTCTTCTCCTTTTTCTCTTGGCTGGTGGTTTTACTTTTTCCTCATCAGTCTTTTTTCTATTAGGTTTGGTGGTTTTTTTCACCTTATCACCATCGTTAACTGCAGCTTTCTCTTTTACTAATTTGGATGACTTTATTGTCTTTGTCTTGGATCTAACAGGCTTTGTGCCCAGCTTTTTTAACCTTGGCTTCTTTTTCGGGGTTGGCAGTTTCAAATCTTCTTCGGAAGTTTGGATGTCACTCCCTTCCGAACTCGAGTTGATGAAGGAGAGTCCCGGATCCGGTGGTCGTTGTGGCGGCTGATTTCTAAATAAACATTGTTTTTTTTTGGTCAAATTTGTTAGTAAATTATCGTGTACAAGGTTTTTTTGATTTATAGACAATTCCAGGTAGCATTTTTCTGATAATTGTAATAAACGAGTTTATTAAAAAATCTGAAAATTTAAAAATAGTAGGAAATCAATATACAACAATTACCAAATATCTATGAACCTATAGAAATTGAACTTTTTATGTACAAAATTGAAAAACGATGTTCTTTATGAAAGTAACATTATTAGGGCGACCACAAAACTTTATTTTCAAAAATCTCTGAATTTTCCTTGACTAATTTTTCATTTTCCCTGCCCATTAATATTTAAAGACCAAAATTCGAATCTTGTACTATCTTTAATATAGAATCTTTTATAAATGGAATAAAACAAATTTAAATGTATAAAATTTTTATTTTATTATTCTCAGGTCTACCATAGCCTAATTTGCTTGAAAAAAGTGACCTATTTAAACCGAAAAAGTGGTTAAAAGTTACGAATTTTTAACCCAAAAAGTGACTAATCTGCATTAATAATGCGAAGAATGTTTTCTTTTTTAACTTATCTAAGAATTCAAAAGAATTCGATGAAATTTATAAGAATTTCAGGTGAATTTTAACAAATTCGGAATAAATGCATAAGGCTTAAGAATAATTCAAGTTAAATTTAAGAGAATTCAAATAAATTGGATTTTTTTTAAATTCCATTGATTTTAGTAAAGTCTGAGTGAATTTAGAAGAATTTAAGGGAAATGAGAAGAATTCGATGAAATTCATAAAACTTCAAGGTGAATTAAAAAAAAGAAATATGAAAAAACCTCATTTCCTTAAAATCGTATAAAATACTCTAAAATCTTTGAAATCCTTGAGAATCCCTTCAAATTTTTGAAATCTATTAAAAATTTCTTAAAATCGTATAAAATACACCACAATATTTAAACTCCTTTAGATTACCTTAAAATGATTGAAATCTATTAAAAAATCTTTGAAATCTTTAAAATATCTTAAAATCTTTTAAATCCTTTGGAATATTTTCAAATTATTGAAATCTATTCAAAATTCCTTAGAACCTTTTAAAATGTGCTAAAATATTTCAAATCATTTGAACTCCCTTAAAACTTTTTAATGTTCATGAAAATTATTCCTTTGTATTTTCAAAAATATTCTAAAATATTTGAAATCCTTTGGAATTCCTTAAAATTACTGAAATCTATTAAAAATTCCTTGAAACCTTTTAATGAAGCCTGATATGTTTTAAATCATTTGAAATCTTTTGAAACTTTTTAAATCTCTTGAAAATTCCTTGAAATCTTGTAAAATATCCTAAAATCTTTTAAATCCTTAGGAATGTCTTTAAATTATTGAAATCTATTCCAAATTCCTTGGAATGGTTTAAAATACACTAAAATATTTTAAATCATTTAAAATATTTTGAAACTTTTGAAAGCTCTTGAAAATTGCTTGGAAGTTTTAAAAATACATACACTACAATACTTAAAATCCTTTGGAATATCTTCTACTTAATCAAATATATTCAAAATTGTTTATAATATTGGATGGCCAAAATTACCATCCAATATTATAAACAATTATTTTCATCCAGGGTCAATATAATCTCCCCACTGAGTACTATTCAAAATTCTTTGACATATAAAATACACTAAAATTTTTAACATCCTTCAGAATACCTTCTCATGTACTAGAATCTATTCAAAATTCCTTGAAATCTTTTAAAATACCAACAAATACTTTAAAAACTTTGGAATCCCTTCAAATTATTGAAATCTTATCAAATACCCTAAAATCTTTTAAATCCTTTGGAATACCTTCAAATTTTTTTAATCTATTCTATCCATTCCTTGGAATATTTTTAAATAACCTACAATATTTTTAAACAACTTTGCAACCCCCTTAAAATATTTGAAATCTATTAGGAATTCCTTAAAAGCTTATAAAATATCCAAGAATCTTTCAAATCCTTCGGAATATCTTTAAATTATTGAAATCTACTCAAAATTTCTTGGAATCTTTTAAAATACCATACAATTTTTAAAATCCTTCAGAATCCCTTCAAATTATTGAAATCTTTTATAAAATTATAGAAATCTTACAAAATACCCTAAAATCTTCAAAATCCTTTGCAATACCTTCAAATTATTTCAAATCTATTCTATCCATTCCTTGGAATATTTTAAAGTATCCTAAAATATTTTTAAAAAACTTTGCAATCCCCTTAAAATTATTGAAATCTATTAGAAATTCCTTAAAAGCTTATAAAACACACTGAAATTTTTAAAATCCTTTGGTATACCTTCAAATTATTGAAACCTATTCAAAATTCATTGAAATCATTAAAATATCCTAAAATCTTTAAAATTCTTTGGAACACCTTCAAATTATTGACATCTATTAGAAAATCCTTACAATCTTACAAAATACACTAAAATTTTAAAATCCTTCGGAATATCTTTAAATTATTGAAATCCATTCAAAATTCCGTGGAATCTTCTAAAATAACCTAAAATCTTTAAAGTCCTTTGGAATACCTCCAAATTATTGAAATTTCTTGAAAATTCCTTAGAACTTTTAAAATATCCGAAAATAGTTCAAATGCTTTAAAATCTTTTGAAACTTTTTAAAGCTCTTGAAAATTCCTTAGAAGTTATAAAAATACCCTTAAATCTTTAAAATGCTTCAAAATATCTTTAAATTATTACAATCTCTTAAAAAATTCTTGGAATCTTTTAAAATCTCCTAAAATATTTCAAGTCCTTTGAAATCTGTTTAAATTCCTTTAAATTTTTTAAAGCTCTTACAAATTTCATGGAATTTTAAAAAATATCCTAAAATATTTTTAATCATTTGGAATCCCTTCAAATTATTGAAATCAATTAAAAATTCCTTAAAATCTTATAAAATACCTTACAATCATTAAAATCCTTTGGAATACCTTCAAATTATTGAAATGTATTCAAAATTCCTTGAAATATTTCAAATCCTTTGAAAATTTTTTAAATCCTTTAAAATGATTGAAATATATTAAAAATTTCTTGGAATCTTTTAAAATATCCTAAAATTGTTAAAATCATTTGGAATCCCTTCAATTTATTGAGATCGATTAAAAATGCCTTAAAATCATATAAAATACCCTACAATCATTAAAATCCTTTGGAGTGCCATCAAATTATTGAAATCTACTCAAAATCCCTTGAAATCTTTTAAAATACCCTAAAATACATTAAAATTACTTTGGAATCCCTTCAAATTATTTAAATCGCTTGAAAATTCCTTAAAATCTTATAAAATGCCATACAATCTTTTAACCTGATACTATAAATTAACTTTTACAAATAAAAAAACATCGTTATTCAATTTAATATCACAATTTTTAAAACAAATATAAGCACGCCCGAAAAAAATTCCTGACATTTTCAGGTTTTCCAGGTGAGTAGACACCCTCATTTTTAAAACAGACATCAGTTGTTATATAAATATACAAATAACAATCATTACATGCAAGGCCCAAGTAAAAAAGTTTTTATATTTAGACCTTTAATTGTTTATTGACTTCAGTAATTTAATTGGGTTTCAAAGGATTTCAAATATTTCAGGGAATTTTAAAAGACTCTAACTAATGTATAATTTATTTTAATAGTTTAAAGGGATTTTAAAGGGTTTGAAATATTTTAGGGCATTTTAAAAGATTCCAACAAATTTTTAATGTACTTTTTAGTCATGTGATGGGATTTCAAAGAATTTGAAATATTTTAGGGTATATTCAAAAATTTTCCAAGGCATTTTTAAGAGCTTTAAAAAGTTTCAAACAATTTCAAAAGGATTGGAAATATTTTTATGTATTTTAAAAGATTCCAAAGAATTTTTAATTAATTTCAGTAATTTAATGGGATTTCAAAAGATTTTAAAGGATTTGAAATATGTTAGGGTATTTTAAAAGAGTCCACGGAATTTCCAATTGAATTTATATTAATGGGATCTCAAAGAATTTGAAACATTTTAGAATATTATAAATGACTTCGAGGGATTTTCAAGAGTTTTAAACAGTTTCAAGGGATTTCAAAGGATTTGGAATATATTAGGCAATTTTTAATTTAATACAGTAATTTAATGGGATTTGAAACGATTAAAAATATTAAAAGGGTATTTTAAAGATTCCAAAGAATTTTCATTTAATTTCAGCAATTTAATGGGATTTCAAAGGAATTAAAATAAATTAGATTTTTTAATTCAAAGGAATTTTCAAGATCTTTAAAAATATTCAATGGATTTCAAAAAGATTTAAAAAGATTTGAAATATTTTAGGGTATTTTTAAAGAATCCAAAGAATTTTCAATTTAATTCAGTAATTTCATTGAAAAGGATTTGAAATAAAATTCAAATCAAATACCTTATAATAAATCTTTAAAAAATATTTCGAATCCTTTAAAATCTTTTTAAATTCCTTTAAACTTTTGAAAGCTCTTCAAAATTTCTTCGAATTTAAAAAAATATTTAAAATCATTTGGAATCACTTCAAATTATTGAAATCGACCAAAAATTCCTTAAAATCTTATAAAATACCCTACATTTTTTTGAATCCTTTGAAAGATCTTCAAATTCTTGAGAACTTTTGAAAATTCTTTGGAAACTTTAAAGTTCTTGAAAATTCCTTGGAAGTTTTAAAAATATCCTAAAATATTTAAAACCCTTCGAAATATCTTCAAATGACTGAAATCTATTAATGATTTTTTGGAATCTTTTAACATATCCTAAACTATTTCGAATCCTTTGAAATCTTTTTAAATTCCTTTAAACTTTTTAAAGCTCTTAAAAATTCCTTGGAATGTTAAAAAATACCTTGGAAGTTTTAAAAATATTTAAAATCCCTTGGAATATCTTTTAATGATTGAAATGTCTTGAAAAATTCTTGGAATCTTTTAAAATATTCTATAGTATTTCAAATCCTTATATATCTATTAAAATACCTTAAAATCTTTCAAATACTTTGGATTATCTTCACATTATTGAGATCTTTTGAAAATTCTTTAGAAATTTTTAAAGCTCTCGAAAATTCCTTGGAATTTGAAAAAATACCCTAAAATATTAAACATTCTTTGAAATCCCTTCAAATTATTGAAATCTATTAGAAATTCCTTAAAATATTATAAAATACCCTAAAAGCTTTAAAATGCTTTGGAATATTTTCAAATTTTTATTTTTTTTTTATTTAGATTTTTAACGTCGCATCAACTGCATGGTCATTAGCGACGACTTATTTTCAAATTATTGATAAACTTTTTAAATATCTTTGGACTCTTTTGAAACACCTTTAAATATTTCGAATTCTTTGAAATTCTTTGAAATCCTTTTAAATTCCTTTAAGGTCCCGGAAGCTGGAATTACAACATTGTCATATCGATATGGGCA
>CAKNYM010007619.1:0-13531 GCA_932195095.1 Andricus curvator | reverse complement strand
TCAAAAGTGAAAAACAATTTACACAATCTATTTCACCCTACTCTTCAAATTCTGAAGGGATTCATGACATTCACTTTTACTTTTTTTATCAAAAATAATCTGAGGGTCAAAAAAGCGTACGAAGTAGGGTCGTCCAAAAATGCATTGGAAATTTTATTTTCCTGCTGGAGGGCAATGATCCTCCGAATATGGTTCCAAATCCGAAAAAAGCAAATGCATTTTTTTCCGAAATTTAGATTTTAGCAGGTGTCTCCAGGCACTTGAAAGTTTCCATGTCAAATAGAAGAAAACTTCTTCAGAACTTAATCAACAACTTTCTCACTGGAAGTTTTCCGTTGCTTAAAATTCGCTCGATAGACGAAGCGCTTGAAGGTTGAAATTCATGATTTTTGCAAAGCCTCACAACAAAATTAACAAAATTTTTGTTTACTAAAATGACGCTTTTCTTCCTTAACTAGTTTGAGAAGACTTGAAAATGTAATTGAGTGTTGATAAAATTGACAAATTCTAGAAATTGATTAAATTAGCGCGAGTTGAAGTGAAAAAAGATTGAAATTTGTTGTTTTCCACAAATCTAGTTTTTATCAATTACTTCAAAATCTGTAAAACCTACAAATATCTCTATAAGTATCAGTCCTTCAAATTAAAATTCGAACGATTTTCAAAATTGATTTTTGTGGATAATTCTTCTCAGGCTGAATCCACGCATATCCCCTTTTGATCCGTAGAGGTTCAATTGTTGTTGGCGTAATTAAAAAAATAAAGTATATGAATTAAGGACACCCCACTTCCCTCCAACGTAACAAATCGTAACATAATATCGCCTCCCCCCCGCCTCTTGACCTGTTGCGTAATTTAAGTATGGTCCCTGATTGCTTTGTGACAATATACTCATTTATTTAGTGTTTTATTATTGTATTATTATTTATATGTAAATTAAAACAAGCTATAGAAATGCAAAACGTCACAGATAGAAAATTTTATTTAAGAAACCGCGAGTTTAGAATATTTTCAGCTTTATCGAAATATTAAGAAGACAATATTGCAAAACACGTAAATAAGATACGTCTCTGCGACCAACCTAGCGCACTTTCCAGTCATTGCATCAAAACTGAAAAACAAAAATCATTTACACAATCTATTTCACCTTACTCTTCATTCTCTAAAATAAGTCATGAAATTCACATGTACTTTTTCTATCAGAAACAATCTGAAGGTCAAAAAAGCGTACGAAGTAGGGTCGTCCAAAAATGCATTGAAAATTTTCTTTTCATTCTGCGGGGCAATGCACTCGAAATTTTCCAAGTCAAATACATGAGGAAAATAACCACTTTTTTAGGTTTTTAGAATAACTTCTGAAGGTTTGGAAACATTTTACAGTTATGGTGTTAAATTAATGTTAGAGTTCAAAGACTTGTAGAGGAATTTCCAGCGAAGAATTCTATGTATCACTCATATGGGTTTGCCTTCCCAAAAAGTGAACCTAAATCCAAAAATCAGGATGGCATATGGTCAGGGAAAACTTAGAAATCAGAAAAAAGTCGGGAAATTTTATTAGTCAAGGAAAAGTCAAGGAAAAGTCAGAGATGTTGAAGAAAATCTTGCAAAAGTCGAGAATTCTTTATTTCACAAAATCGAATTTTCTCCTTCTTCTCGCAACAATGACAGAAACGTAAAAATGACAAGACAAAAGTTGACGCGTCTAAAAACGTTCTATGAAAAATTCTTCTGGCTCTCTTGCGATATCTTGCATCGTTCACGAAAAAAATTCAAAATTACATTTTTACGAAAAAAAAGTTCTCACCGCCTCACGTAATAATTGCGACCCTCGTGAAAAAAATGTTCACATGAAAGTACATTTCTAGAACCGTAATTTTTTTGTTAAAACCTGTACTTTTTTGTAAAAAAAATATACAAAATTCAACAAAAAATACAGTTAAATACAAATGGCTCATTTTTTGTAGAAAAGTAAAAAAATCATCAATAAAGTATAAGTTTCTACAATAGAAAAATTCATATAACTCTTTATTAATATTTTGTTTTACTTCGTTGTGAAGATCTATCAATTAGAGAAAACTACGAAATGTTACATTTTTTCAATTTGGTTCTTTGACGTCATAAAAATACGTTTAATTTTACGTAAATTATTGTAGAAAATTACAAATCTTTACAAAAAATACAAAATTTCACAGGAGTTGAAATATTGGGAAGCTGTCCTTGAAATTATGTTGTCAATATTGGTAGTTTATTGTAGAAATGTACAGATTTAGGCAAAAAAATATTAATTTTTAAAATAATACTTTTAGAATTTATCAAGAACTTTTTATATTATATTAAATCACATTGAACTGTAGTTCGATTATTGAAAATTGAGAAAAAGTTGACTTTACAGGACGATTCTGAATCTTTTCAAAATTAAGCAAGTTACAGATTTTAACGTTAAAAAATCGAAACTTTTCTAGTTACAAACCTCAGTAATTAAACAAATGTAAACCTATGATTGAAATCGTATAAACTATTCTTAATTTTAAAATAATTTCAAATTAATAGATTCATAATTAAACGCTCTTATTCGATTCCAAATCCTATTCAAGCATTGTTCCAATCGAAGATATTCCATTTTAACCATTGAATAAAAAAAAATTTAATTAAGGAATTTTTTTAATGCTTAGCAATATTTCACTTTCCATTGAAAACGAGCAATTTGATTTTAAATCAAATATTAGAAACTAAACAATTTTAAACTAAATTATTTGAAATAGAAAACCTTGAATCGTTAATATTTCACAGTGTTAAATTTAAACTTTGAACGTTGCAATTTCAATTCTTCTATTTAACAAATTTTCCTTATGTAAGTGAAATTATTGAATTTTTATGCATGAATAACAATTGAACAATTATCAATTTGAAAAAAACTTTAGCTTAAGAGATATTTGCAAGTTTTTAGAAGATCCAAACTTAGTTTAAATTTAAAAACTGGAAAAGATTTCGAAAAATGAAAAAATCAATTTTTGAACATTCCGAAATAAAATTTTAAAGCTTTTTAAGGATCTTCAAAGGTTCAAGAAAATAAAAAAGTTTTTTTTTCAAAAGATTTAAAAGTGAAAAGATTTCAAACGATAGAAAAGACAATGTAGATTTTTAAAAATTTTAAACACAAAATTTATAAGCATTTTGGAAGATTTTGAATAGATGCAAAATTCGTAGAAAAACTAACAATTTCTTTTTTTGAAAAATAAATTTAAAAATAATTTTTATAAGATTTCCAAAATTCTTAGAAAGAATCTCAATGATTTGAAGGTAGTTTCTTTACTTTTGCAGGATTTTCAAAAAACTGAAGGATGAATTCGAGTTCCATGATAATAAAATTATTATTAGATTCCTGGAAAATTTCTAAATGATTTTTTTGAAAAAAAAACATTTAAGAGAATATTTAAAAAGATTGAAAAGCAAATTTTAAAGTATATATTGACGTTTCCAGCTTGAAATTGTTTGAAATATCATTTTGAAAATTTATAATTTTTTTGATCCATTCCTGAATTCATTGCTGTGAATATGATTCGAGTTAGTGTAAGAGATATTTGCAAGTTTTGAGAAGATCCAAACCTATTAAAAATTTAAAAACTGGAAAATATTTCGAAAAATAAAAAACTAGATTTTTGAAGATTTCGAAATAAAATTTTGAAGCCTTTTAAGGATCTTCAATGCTTTTAGGAAAATATAAAAAAATGTCTTCCAAAATAATTTAAAACGTGAAAAGATTTCAAACTATTTAAAAGACAATGTAGATTTTTGCAGATTTCAAACACAAAATGAAGGTTTTAAATCAAAACAATATTTGAAAAACTAACAATTCCCTTTTTTGAAAATAAATTTTAAAAGAATTTTTAATAAGATTTTCAAAATTTTCAATAAGAATCTCAATGATTTGGAGGTAGTTTTTTTACTTTTGAAAACAAAAGTTGGAGAGAATATTTTAAAATAATTAAAAACAAATTTTAAAGAATAAATTATTGTTTCCAGCTTAAAATTGATTGATCTATTTCTATCATGACTATTCTATCATGACTATTCTAGCATGGACTATTCTAGAAAAATGCATATTTTTATATGCTTTTTCTTCTTTAGCGCTAATGTTGTCAACCTAAAAAATAATAATTAATATACTTTAATTTTCTATAATCCTTCAAATGAACTAAAAGTTTCTACTTGAAAAAAAAACAAATTCTTTCTGTGACAGCTATAAATATTTTTCAAGTAATTAAAAAAATCATACAGTTTTACGCAATGCACAAGATAAGATTTCGCACGTCTTTTTTGACGCCTATTTTTCCTGAGTCCAATGTCACTTGAATTATTTGTTTGAACATAACATTACTCTCCAAATTTTCCAATTCAAAAATTTCTAGGTATCTTCAAAGTATCGTATTTTTTTTGGATATAGCGTTGATCTGAGATTATTTTAAGATTTTGTGTAGAACTCTTCTGGACAGTGTGGAGAGGGATCAAAATACCTAAAAATTTTGAAAACAGTATTTTTCAAAATTTTTAAAACATCAAAATTTTTTAACTTTCATGTTTTCGATTTTTTTGAATAGTATTTTGGTAGAACTCGAAAACTGTTTTGGACTGAAGAATTATGCAGAGAAAATCGAATGTATGAAAAGTGGGGGTGGCTTTTTTTTGAAAATAAATTTATTCTCAAACCTCAGGAAGCTGGAGTAAAGTTTTATAAGTATCGCATTTCGTTATTTGAAGGAAAGCTTCTCTTAAGGACCATACTTAAATTACGTAACAAATTTGAAAATTTTCAATTTCGATTCGAAATTGTCTTTGAAAGTTAATGGTCAGGAAAAAATGAGAGAATTTTTCAAAAAAAGTTTTGCGGTAACCCTGAGATAATATTCTTGTTTGTAATTTATTTGCCTTGTATTTATATTTATTTTTTTGCAGTTGCTTTTTCCTGAAGATTATCCTTTTAGTTGTAAATTTTATTATTTGTTCAAAAATTCAACAATTTGATTAAAAATGTATTGTCTCTGCATGAAAATTTACCTGTTTTGTCAAAAACTCGTCTTTTTGGGTTGAAAATTCAACTATTTTCGTAGTAAAATGACTTCTGATTTAAAGCTCATATTTTTATGATAAAAAGTCAACCTGAAATCTTTTTTGGATCAAAATTCAACTATTTCTTCAAAAATGTCTTTTTTTTAATCTGAAAATTCATCTATTTCAGTCGAAATTGCATCTTTCTTGGATAGAAATGCCTCGTTTTGGTTGAAAATTCAACTTTTTTGTTTTAATGAGTCATTGTTTTTAGTCAATAATTTAACTTTTTTGTTGAAAATTCAACTTTTTTGTAGAAAATTTACTTCTTGTTAAAAATTCATATTTTGGTGCTAAAACGCCAACTGAAATCTTTTTTGGATAAATATTCAACAATTTTTTTTTGTAAATTTGTCTTCTCAATTTAAAAATGCAATGTGTTTCAGTTAAAATTTTGTGTTTCTTGGATAAAATGCAACTGTTTGGTTGAAAATTAACGTTTCATGCTTGAGGATTCAACTATTTTGTTGAAAATTATTTTTCCGCTGTAAATTCATTTTTTCTAGTTGAAAATTCAATTTCTGTACAGAAACTTCATTTTTTGGCCTAAATGTTCAACAATTTGGGTGAACTTCTTTTTTCATGACTACAAAATCTTTATTTGTTTAAAATTCGTCTTCTAGGTTTGAAAATTAATTTTTGTTGTTGTTAGATATTCAAGTATTTTGTTGAAAATCATATTTTATGGTTTTTAAATTTTCAATTTAAATTTGAAATACTGCTTTATTCCATTTATAAAAGATCCTAGGTTGAAAATATTACAAGAATAAAATGCTGGTATTTGAATGTTAATGGTCAAGGAGAATGTAAAATTGGTCAAACAAGAGTCAGGGAATTTTTAAAATAAAGTTTTCATCTTGCAAAGCATGTATTATCTTAAATGAAAAAAAATTCCATCAGTTTAAAGTCCCATATCTCATTATTTCTGGAAATTATCTCGAATTTTCTAGATTTAAAAATGCAAAATAATAGAATTTGTTAAAAATATTCATAGTACTAGATTCCCCTTATAGGGCAGAATCAATAAAAAAATTTGGCAATAATTTAAAATTCTCCAACATAAAAGCAAAGCCGGATCCACTTTTTCAAACATTAGGTAGCGGTACGTAAATATTTGTTTCGAAATCACACAATGTTTGTTTGTTCTCTCCCACTCGTCGTGAATGTGAAAGAAGGCAAACAGTTTTAATACTTCTTGAGACGAAAACTAATATTTTCTATACTATCAAGCTTAAATTGTATCTGCTGAGATTTTCGTATTTGATAACTTTATTTATGCAATACATTTTGAAAAAATTAAAATTAATTTTTAAATAATTTTCAATATTAGAATCGTTTATCCTTTCACCGAAAAAACAAATGTAAAAAATAAGAGCTCAAAAATCTTTGATAATAATTTTCAGAGGCTAAAGAGATTCTTTTTAGTTGTAATTAAGCAGATATCTGAAAAAATAATCTTTCTCCACTATTTTAATTTAAAAATCTAGGTATAATGTGAAAAGTTTTCTTCAATCTTTTAAAATAAAAATGATTTAGACTTATTTTAATGTTTAAGGAGAAAATTCAGATTACTGGATAAACTATTTCAAATTTTTCAAAAGGAATAATTATTCAACTGAAATAGATATGAATTTTCAAGCGAAAAGATAAATTTTTAACCAAAAATTAAAATATTAAATTTTCAATGAGAAAAATATTTCAACCAAAAATCAAACGAATTTTGAACAGAATAGTTAAATTTTCAATCAATGCTTGGTTGAGGATTCAACTATTTTGTTTAAGAAATTTTTTTTGTCACACAATTTTCTTTGTGAAGAAATCATTTTTTATTTATTTCTTTAATTTTTAACATTGAAAAAAAATCCTAATTAACTATGTGCTATAATATAATATATATAATATTCTTTGAAAAAATACATAACATTACCTTGCATATTTCAGAACTTTTAACAAAGGAGTTTAACTTTCCAACAATTAGTTTTAATGAGTAACCAAAAAGATGATTTTACATCTAAAATGATGAATATTCAACTGGAGTACATGAATTTTCAACCAAGAATTGGAATTTTGAATAACTTAAAAAAAAAAATTTTTGCCACACAAATTTCAACAAAATAGTTGAAGTTTTAACTGGAATAGTAACATTTCCACTAAAATAAAAATTCTTTTTCTCGCAGGTGTTGAACAAAATAGTATTTTCCTCTCGTGGAGAATGGTCGACTGTAAACGAGTATTTATTTGATCTCATTATTTTAAAAGAAGAAAATTATTTCTTCAAATCAAATGGAAGATTTGTTTTTAAATTTAGTCTCTAAATCTAACTTAGTGAAATTCTACTAATTCTTTTAAGGGGTCTGCACATAACGTGAACCCCCCGCCCCCCCCCCCCCACACACACACACTCAAAGCATATCACCCCCCGTAAGCTACACGCAAGGGGGCAGATATTACTATTTTGTAAGAAATCTAATTATTTTTTGAAAATTTAACTATTTCGTTGAAATCATCATTATTCTTGTTTGAAATTTTTTTTTTATGATGGAAATCCTTCTTGGTTGAAAAGTAACTTTTTTGTTAAGAATTCAACTGTTTTTGAAAAAATTCGTCTTTTTGGCTTGAAAATTTTACTATTTGGTTGAATCTTCAACTATTTTTTTTAGAAAAGTCGTCTGTTTTACTGAAAATTTCATTTTTTCAAGGTTCGCTCTCATCCCGGACTCTTGAAATAGTTCAAGAATGTTTAATGAACTTTTTTTCCGTGTATATACTCCAAATTCAAAAAATTGTTTTGAAACGAAAAAAAAAATTTCCACCAAAAAGAAGAAGTTTCAACTAATTAGATTACTTCTCTACCAAAAAATATGTATAAGTTCTCAACATAAAATAAAATCTCATTTTGCATCGAAATAAAATGACTTTTCAACAAAGCAGTTCAATTTTCAACCAAAGAAATTAATTTTCAAGAAAAAGGATGAATTTGCATTCAAGAAATTCATTCTCTCCCAAAGAAGAGGAATTTTCATTAAAATACCTGAATTTTTGAAGCAAAGGATAAATTTTCAGCCCAGAAGATTAATTTTGCACCAAAAGGACGAATTTCTAACACAGCACATTAATTTTCCATCTAAAAATATAAATTTCCAATTAAAAGTGGAATATTTATATTTAAGTTCAAAGAATTGATTCTGAAAAAAAATTGAACAGAATAGTTCAATTTTCAACAAAAAATGTGAATTTTCAACAAGCTATATGAAGTTTGAAAAATTATATACATATATTTTAGGCACAGAAAATATTTTGGACCATAAGGAAAAAAGAAACATTTTCAAACAAAAAGATGAGGCTTCAACTAAAGAGATTAGTTTTCTTCCGAAAAATGGAAAATGTTAACTTGAGATAGAATAAATGAATTTTCACCTTTAAAATGGTTTCTTAACGAAATAAAGTGAATTTTCAACAAAATAGTTCCATTTTCAAGCAAAAGAATTCCACGATAATAAAATTATTATTAAATTCCTGGAAAATTTCTAAATGATTTTTTTGAAAAAAAAGAAGAGAATATTTAAAAAGATTTAAAAACATATTTAAAAGTATATATTAATGTTTCTAGCTCAAAATTATTTGAAATGATATAAGTGATAAAAGCTTCCATTTTATACGCTTAAATTATTGAGCGTTTGAATTAACATTTTTTTAAGCTTTAATGTTGAAATTCAACAGTATGTATGATGTGTCACCGCGAAAAGTGTCGTAGCGAAACTTTTCAAAATTTTCAAAATTTCTAAGATGTTCAAAATTTGTAAAATATTCAAAATTTGTAAAATATTCAAAATTTGTAAAATATCAAAAATTTGTAAAATATTCCAAGTTTGTGAAATATTGAAAATTTTGAAACTTTCTAATATTTTTGAATTTTATGCAATGTTAAAAATTTCTAAAATCATTGAAATTTCTGAAATTAATGTTCAAAATTTCTAAACTTTTCAAAATTTAGAAATTTCTGAAATTCCGAAATTTCCAAAATGTCTGAAATATCTAAAATTTCAAAAATCACTAAAAATTGGTAAAATTGTCAAAATTTCGAAACTATTGAAAATTTCTAAAATTATAAAAACTTCTCAAATTTTCAAAATTTATAAAATTACCAAAATTTATGAAATTACCAAAATATCTAAAATTTCAAAAATTTCTAAAAAGTTTCAAAATTATCAAAATTTCTAAAATGTTGAAAATTTATAAAATTATCAAAATTTATCAAATGTTCAAAATTAAAAATAAATAAAATATATAAAAGAACGCTTGAAAAAAAGTGCCAAGAGATTTATTATTAGAAATTTTTAGGAAAAATAATGTTGTCCTACCTTGAGTTGTTTCTGTAAAAGAAAAGTGATTTTTTTCATTATCTAGAGAGAAAAAATCTCCTACCTCTTGAAGGCGCTGGCACACGATGAAATCTCATGAAATGTTTTTGCCATAATACAGACTTTTAGAATAGAAAGTATTAGGACAGCATATGATATATTATGATAGAATATGATAGAATAGGATAAAAAAATTAAAATGAAAAAATTACTTCGAAATAATTACGAAACTCATGACGAATGCGTTTCTTGGCCCAATTTTATGTTTTATTTTCAAAATTAGGTTTTCCAACAAAGAAATTAAGAAAAAAATTTAGAATTTCCTTTTGTCATTGTAAATAATAGATATTATGTTAATTAATGATTTAAAAGGTGGCATTACAGAACTAGATAACGAGCAATAACAATATATTTACTGTATACTACGGTTGTCCAAAAACACCAAATTGTTAAAAATCGAAAAAGACTACTAATTAAAAATATTTTATGATGAGAAAATGTTTTTTATTATTATCAAAATAAGAAATTTTTGACATCATTGCGACACCGTGGAACTAGTTTTTATTACCAATTATATATTATTATTATATAATACGGTATGTATGTGCCGAAGCAAATATAAAAGAGATTGTGAATGAATATATGAAATTAAAAAAAAATTGAACACATTAATTCGAAATAATCACAAATTTCATTTCGACTGCGTCTCTTGGCCAAATTTTATGTTTTATTTTTGAAATTCATTTCTTGTAACACAGGTATGGTTTCTGCTTATATGAAGGAATTTTAGAATCGTTCTTTCTATTTTTGTATAAATTTACGAAATTTGGGAGAGTTCTTGAATTTGTAAAATTTATGGTAAATATGAATAATGACATTTTTTGAAAAAAATATTGTAAATAATTATAAATTATTGATAATAAACCATCCAATATTATAAACAATAATATTATAAATTAAAGACTTTTTCCGAAATTTCGAACATTTGATAAATTTTGATAATTTTATCAATTTTGAACATTTTAGAAATTTTGATAATTTCTAAACTTATTAAAAAATTTGGAAATTTTGAAAATTTTAGATATTTTAGAAATTTTGAAAATTTGACAGGTTTGTATAATTTTAGAAATTTTCAACAGTTTCGACATTTTGATCATTTTACCAATTTTAATAATTTCTGAAAATTTTAGATATTTTAGACATTTTGGAAATTTAGAGATTTCAGAAATTTTGGTAAATTTTCAAAATTTTGAAACTTTGAGATAATTCTATAATTTTAGAAATGTTGACAATTCTGTAAATTTGGACCATTTTAGGAATTAAAAAAATTTTGATAATTTAAAAAATTTGGAACATTCTAGAAATTTTGGTAATTGTAGAAATTTAAATAACGTTAGAAATTGAGAAATTTTGAACATTCATTTCAGAAACTTGAATGATGTCAGAAATTTTTAACATTTCATAAAATTCAGTAATATAAGAAAGATGGTAAGTTTTAAAATTTTACAAATTTTGAATATTTTACGAATTTTGAAAATTTGAAAAATTTGAAAAACTTTACAAACTTTAGAAAATTTTACAAACTTTAGAAAATTTTACAAATTTTGGGAAATTTTAGAAAATTTAGGAAATATGATAAAATTTAAAATTTTGTAAAATTCATACATTTTGATAACTTATATAATTTCAGAAATTTTGAAAATATACGGAAATTTAGATAATCCAAAAATTTTGAAAATTTTTATATAATATATAATTTATATAATTATATAATTTTAAGGACACGGCTGACCAAAGACCATTTTATGAATTTTAGAAATTTTGATAATTTAAAAAATTTGTATCATTCCAGAAATTTTAATAATTTTAGAAATTTAAATAACGTTAGAAATTAAAAAATTTTGAACATTAATTTCAGAAATTAGAATGATTTCAGAAATTTTTAACATTTCACAAAATTCAGTAATATTATAAAGTTTGGTAAGTTTGAAAATGTTTCACAAATTTCAGAAAATTTGAGAAAATTTCACAAATTTTAGAGAATTTAGGAAATTTGAGAAAATTAAACATTTTGTAAAATTCAGAAATTTTTATAATTTTTATAATTTCAGAAATTTGGTAAATTTAGAAATTTCAGAAATTTTGGTAAATTTCAAAATTTAGAAATTTAGATTTTAGAAATCTTTAACATTTCATAAAATTCAGTAATATTAGAAAGTTTGGTCAGTTTGAAAATTTTACAAATTTTGAATATTTTACAAATTAGTAAAATTTTACAAATTTTGAAAATTTGATAAATTTTAGAAAATTTCACAAATTTTCGAAAATTTGGAAAATTTTAGGAAATATGAGAAAATTGAAAATTTTGTAAAATTCATAAATTTTTATAATTTCAGAAATTTTGAACATTTTAGAAATTTTGAACATCTGAGCAATTTTGAAAATTTTGAAAATATACGGAAATTTAGATAATCCAAAAATTTTGAAAATGTTTGTAAAGTTTCGGTACCACAGTTTTCGCGGTGACACTTCATATTATCTATAAGGAAACGGCTAACCAAAGAAGGTCACTACCACTTGAGAAGGCGCTGCTCGGATGGTCCTAATTACTTTTTTATTCGATAACTCACATAATTTTATCGTCCAAACGTCAAAAACAATTGGTAAACAAATTTTTGAACAAAATTAAAATTTTTTCCGCAGCGTGAAGTTAGCACTCAAATTTTGAAAACTCAAATTTTTTTGAGTTTTTCAGTCCGAACGAAAAAAATTGGCTTCCAAACGCATCCTAACGACATCCAAACGATTCCATTAAACAAAAGTTGGATATGTTATTGTTGGCGTGCTAACTTCACTGACATCTATTTTTCGTTCTGCGCATATTTTTTGAAAAAAGTAACATTTTTTATTTTCAGGAAAATGGACGCTATTTTGTTAATTTTTGAATGTTTGCATATTCTTATGGTTTTTGAAACAATTAGAAAAACCGCTGTACTAGTGAAATTTTACTAATCACTAGTGAAAATTTACGATCATAATTAGAGTAAAGGTGAATCAATAAAACTCAGTAAACAATACTTATTCAAGTAGCAGAAATATTTACTAATTCGATGGTGGAGGACTTGATATTATTTACAATCAGTGAAAGTGTATTAATTTATTTAGAGCTGAATATATTAATTAAAACAATATTAAAGCATTTGATTCGGGTCAATATGAAAGTCTAATAAAATAACAGGATTGTGTAGCATTTTCAACTCTATTGAAACTATAAGAAGGCTTATCGTGAAACTTGTAAATATGATACGTCACTTCCACCAACATATACGTTCATACAAATTATTCCTTGAAAATGGAAAAACAAGAATCATTCACTCACCTACTTTATTTCCGCTAAAAAAAGTAAAAGCTAGGTGCTATACAAGTTATTTTTATTTTATAGAATATTTTAATTCTTTAAGAAGAAAATTAGAAACACAATATTAACAACTCAATGCGTGCAAAAATTTATTTTTGAAACAAAAAGGCTAAGAAACATTGTGAATACAAAAATCCGTTGTTTTGAAAAAACACATTCAAGAAGTTCAATATATGCAAAAAGAAATAAATAGAAAGGCCTCAAAATATGTTTCCAAACAACTTTGTAATCGGCTCATTAGAGACAAGTATATAACAAGAGGAAAAAAGAGGGAGAGAATTAGGAAAGAGACAACCACGCCATCCTTACTCTCTTATCCTTTCTCTTTCTCCGTCTTTTTTATACTACTTTTGGGACCAACATGTTTCGAGATCACTTTAGATCTCCACATCAGGGTATAATTTTATAGGATACTACGGACAATTATTTCTATCATATGCTTTATCCTTAATATAAAATCTCTAAACGATATTGTCGTTTTCGATTCTGACGATTTTCGAGAGTAACACGGTGGTAACGTTTGCTTGCTGTAGGCCGCTCATATTGAACAGTAGTGTGTGTCTGTGTGTGGTGCTGCATTTGAAATCAGTGATGCTAACTGAGTCGCCTTTATATGCGCATGTTTGAATTGTAATATAGTTGATTG
>CAKNYM010007616.1:0-19879 GCA_932195095.1 Andricus curvator | reverse complement strand
CATACTTCTTTCAAATTGCAAATAATTACAAATAGTTCTACTAACTACCATTAATTTAAATCACTTCATTATCTTCATTAGAACTGAAGATAGTACAGTTGTATATTTATGTACAAAAAACGTACAATTTGTTATATTCTGCAAATTTTTCAACGCCAATTTGTTTAGAAATGTTTAAGGTACCACCATGAATTTTTTCAGATTTTTCCTATTATTTTTTCAATAAAAAACTATGTTCCAAAGTTTACTGTCTTTAAAAGTTGTCAAATTTCCCTACTTTTTAACAGTTTTTCGGGTCTGTAAGCTATAAAATTTTTTTTGGCATATTCGTTTCAGGCTCATTAACGTACAACAGTTTGACCTTTAAAATGATCCTTCATTCATTGAGCTACCATTTTTTCTTCACTTACTTTTTTAACATCAAAGCCAGAGGACTCGAATTTTCTCGCCGATAGTAGGACTAACCATTGAAACAGTAAGACCTTTGAAAAGCCATCCGGGTATCTCCAATTTCAGCCCTTAACCCTACTTCCCCGAGAAAGATGTGATTTAAACACCTAGGCTACCAGGAAGGACCTTTGGAAGAACATCCACCTCATTACTTTTCAATCATTGTAATATGAATTTTTCATTACTGAATAATAATTCAAAACGGCTTTACAAACTTTTGTAACTTTTACAATTAAAAAAATTAATTCTATGCATCATTTTCAATTTAAACGTTGTCTTATATTCAAATAAATAATTGATATTTATTATATTTATTAGTATGTAATAATTAAATATTTATTCACCAGTTTCCTCTTTTTAAAATAATGCCACCTTTTCCCCTTTCTTTTTTCTCTATCACATTTCAAAAGTAAAAGAAAATTTAAACAATGAAGAATTCTCATAATAAGCATGAAGTTGCAAGCAATTAAAACAATACTCCCTATGCATTATTTTAGTTCTCTAGTACGTACCACTTTACAATCTGAAGTTAGCAAAGTAAAATAGTACGAACGATGGCATCAAAACAAGACGATTTGGTATTATAACAGGACGCTAAAAAAGTGATGCTCAATTAAAATGGAACCATAGATTTTACAGTGTTCAGGGCATAAAGACTGATCTTTATGGAGATCATGAAGTTCATTTGGATAATACAAATCAACTTCTAGAATATATGATTCTTCAAAATTTGCATTAAAATCGGGTCCCATATACCTATTATTCGTTTTTGTGTATGTATTAGAGCATTAGGAAATTCAATCTCCAATGCCTCTTTCAGCAAATAATAAGATTTTCACATCTGTTAATAATTCACCGAGTTCTACTCCTCTTAACTTGAGCATAGCTTCAAATGCCAAACCTGGTGCAGTAATGTAATGTAAACAATCTAAATTATATGCTGGATGCGCGAAGGAATAGTGAAGAGTAGTATCCCTGTAAGTGGGGAGTGGGACGAGCAACGTCCAAGAATTCGTTAATGATTGCGACGAATTGAAACACGTGAGCAGACACGCGCACATGCGCACTGGTGGTTGCCATGCGGACGATGTCAACACGCGTTGGTAGTCTTGAACTTGTGTTTTGAACAAACGAACATAATCTACATATGCATCGAGATGGCAAAATATAACATAAGCGAGTGGGTATAACAGGTGACAGCGAAAACAGCACTGCGCATGTGTACGGGACTACTCACGGTTTTATATACGTGGCAAACATTAACGCATTCTCAGACGTTGTTCATCCCACCTCTGCTCGGAGTATACGCCTAAATTTGTTCACTTACACGTTTCTTAAGCTTTGCATGTTCGTATATAATCTTCCTCAGAAATTCCTCATCATTCAAAGTTATATAATAGTATATTGCATTACAAGTGGTAGGCGATGGCCTTTTCGTGAAAAGTTGCGGGGGGCAGTGCGCAGCCCTGGGGGGGGGTGCAGGGGGCGAGGGCCCCGTTTGGGAGTTCGCACCCCCCGCCCCCCCGACTTAAAAAAAACAACAAACGCGTGACAGTATTCAGAAATAAGGTTTCCTTAATATAAAATCTCTAAACGATATTCTTGATTTCGATAGTCACGATTATATCGTTTTCGCGGCTATGGGTGTGACACGAGGCGTCAGTGCGTTAGAAAGTGATGGAACATGTCACGATTAATAATTTTCGCCTGCTATATGCGTGTGTCACGAGGCATCAGTGCGTTAGAAAGTGATGGAACGTGTCATGATTTTTCGTTCTTGAGTTGAAGTCATCTGATCCCAACGGAGCCGCGTTGATCTGTGCTTGCTTGGATAATTGTGACGTTCATTGGCTAAAGTGCGTGTCTGGATTTGAATTTTAAATACGTATGCAAACTAGAGCCAATGAGTGCCATTCAGTCGAAGTATGCGCATGTCTTTCGGGATCACTGTTGAAAATAGTAATCGAATCAAATCGTAGTTCGAGTTCGATAATACGACAACGTGTTTCTTCATATTTAGTAATGTGATCCGCCTGTTTGTATACAAACTCGTGTACGTTTCGGTTCTACTTTGCCTATAGAATCTCCATTTCGTGATACTGACATATTCGAATAACTATTTTTTTTCGGTTTCAATAGAAGAATGTCAGAGATCTGTGTATGTCTACAGATCCAACATTTTATACTTTAAAAAGATGTCCAAATTAAGCATTTTTACGCTCTTAAGGGGCAATCCTATTAAACAAAAATTACCGATACTTTAAGGAAATAATTTTGATAATCTGAAGGGATTTCAAAGAAGTTTAAAGACTATAGGGTATTTTTTATAATCCAAGGAATTTTCAAGAATTTTTTCAAAAGATTTCGAATAATTTGAAATATTTTAACATATTATGAAAGATTTTAAGGAGTTTTCAATTTATTTCAAATTGATATATATTGTGGGAAAATATTTGAAAGAATATCAGAAGATTCTAAGGAATTTGTTATTTATTGTAATAATTTGATGGAACCTTAAAGGACTGTGCATATTTCAGGGCATTTGAAAAGAATCCAAGGCATTTGAGATGCCAAAAGATTTTAAAGAGTTTGAAATATTTGAGGATATTTTAACAGATTTCAAGGAATTTTCAAGTGATTTTAGTCATTTAGTTGATTCAAAAGGATTTGAAATATTTTAGAGTATCTTGAAAGATTACAAAGTATTTTCGGGAGCTTTAAAAGTTTCCGAGTAATTTTAAAATATTGTAACTAAATCTTTACGAAATTTTAAAAGATTGCAAGGAATTTTCGAAAGTTCTAAAAAGTTTAAAGTGATTTAAAAGAACTGGAAATATTTTTGGGAATTTTGTAGGTATTTGTTTTAAAAATTTTGAAGGAATTTAGCGGATTAGGAGAGTTTTAGATAATTTCAAAAGAATGCAAGGTATTTTCAAAAGATTTACATAATTTAAAGGTGATTAAAATTTTTTTAGAGGATTTGAAAACTTTTAGAGTATTTCAAAAATTTCAAGGAATTTTCAATTTATTTCAGTAATTTAATTGATTTCAGAAAATTGGAGATATTTTAGAGTATTTAAAAAAAATTCACGGCATTTTCGAAAGCTTTACAACATTTTAAGGAATTAAACAAAAATTTTAAGGGTTTGAGAACTTTTAGAGTATTTTAAAAGATTCTAAGGAATTTTCAGTTGGTTTCAGTAATTTAACTGATAACAGATGATTTTAAAAGATTATAAGTCATTTTCGAAAACTTTAAAAAGTTTCAAGTGATTTTAAACATTTCAAAGAACTTGAAAGATTTTTGGAAATGTTTGAAGATTTGAAGGAATTTTGTATTTATTCAATACATTCCAAGGCATTTCAAAAGATTATGAAGGACTTGAAATATCTAAGGGTATTTTTAAAAATTTCAAGGAATTTTCAAGAACATAAAAAGTTTCAAGTGATTTCAAGAGCTTCCAAAGAATTTGAAATATTTTAGGGTATTTTAAAAGATTAAAAAGTAATTTATAATTAAAATGTTAAATTAATATGAAAATTTTTCTATTAACTTATTATGTCATGATATTTTTAAAGATTCTAAGGGATTTTATAAAATTTCCGAGGATTTCTCTGTTCTTGAAGGATTTTAAAAGCTTTCTAAGTTTTTGAATAAATGTCAAGGATTTTAAAAAGTATCGTCAGATTTAATAGAATTGCACGAGATTTCATTTCGAATTCACCCCGAATTCTTATAAATTCTTTTGTATTCTGCAGATTTTTTTTGATTTTTTTAATTCACGTGAATTCTTTAGAATTCATTTAATTCTACTGAAGTCAATGTATTTTTTTATTTCTTTTTAGTTTTTATTTCATTCATCTGGAAGTCGGTACTTCATCAAATTCTTTCAAATTTCCTAGAATTTTTCTTAACTCATTTTAAACTTACTGATTTCAATGCATTTTTTCATATTTATCATTTCTATTAAATTTCACTAAATTCACTCAGATTTAACTGAAATCAACGAAATTTTGGGGATTTTTAAAATCTTTCTAAATTTAAGTTCAATTGTTCTGAGGTCTTATGAAATTATCCTGAATTCGTTAAAATTTACCTGGAAATTTTATAAATTTCATCGAGTTCTTTGAAATTCTTTTAAATTCAAAAGGACATTAGTTACATTGTTAATCCTCATTAGTTACTGTTAGTCACTTTTTGGGTTGGGAATTAATCGCTTTTGGTCAATCCTTTTGTTTAAATATCTCACTCTTTCCATTTTTTCAAGCAAAGTAGGCTGTGGCAGCCTATACATTGAAAACGTATAAATTTAAATTTGTTTTAGTCCTATCATAAAAGATTCTATATGTAAATAAAGTTACAAGTTCAGAATTTTGCTCCTATTATTGGCCAGGGAATTTTGAAAAAATGGCAGAAGTCAAGGAATTTCTGTAGGAAGAACTCCAAACCTCTGTCATAAGTAATTAGGGCTGCCAAACAGTCACTTTCAGGATTTTATTGAAATCATTTAGAATATTTCAAAAGGTTCCAAGATATTTCTTTCATAGATTTCAATAATTTGAAAGGATTTTAAAGATTTAAGAATTTTTTGTTTGTAATTCCAAGGAATTTTCAAGAGCCTTCAAAAGTGTCGAGAAATTTTAAAAGATTTGAAAGGATTTAAAATATATTAAAGTGTTTTTAAGGATTTTAATGCACTTTAAAAATATTAATAATGTTTAAAGGAATTTTAAAAGCTTTTAATATCTTTAAGAGAAATGAACAATTTTTTCTGGAGTTTTCAAGAATTTTGTAGAACTTCGGAATATATGAAACTATTTCATATGACCTGCAAGGTTTCAATATATTTTAAAATATTTGAATGAATTTTATGAGATTTCCGAAGATTTCAATGATTTTAATGGATTTTAAAAGCTCTGAAGGTATTTTAATAAATTTGCCAGGATTCAAGAAAATATTATAAAATTTCATTCAACTTTACGTGATTTTATAATATTTTAATGTATTTTAAAGAAATCATTCACAAGAAGTGAGGGATTTTGTAGGTTTTCACATATTTGAAGAGATTTTCAAATATGTTTTACAATTAATTTGAATTCATTTGAAATTCATCCTGAATCATGACTAATTCATTCAGAATTCTTTTATTATGTCTTTCCAATTTTTTTAATTTACCTGAATTCCTTTAAATTAAATCAATTCTGTCCAGTTCAATCAATATATTTTTTTTTCAATTTTCAGTTTTTGTTTAATTCGTCTTGATGCACATATTGACTTTTAGTCACTTTTTGGATTAGAAATTAGTCTTGCTGCAAAAAACGTCGAATTAAAAATTATTGCTTCACACTCACGAGATATTCTCTGGAAATCTGCTTATCGACAACATCGCATTCAAATTACAATACCTTCGAATACTTGTCAATCCGGCGTTTTTCATAGTGCACTTTTTTCTGCTTTTTTCGGTTTAAATACGTCACTTTTTTGAATAAATTAAAGCTGTGACAGCCTTTAGAATAATAAATTGAAAATTCAGGTTTCGGGCTCAACACACCATTGACACTTTTTTTTAAAGCGATGACGCTGTTTTGCTATTTCGAAGAAAATACACTAAAGACACTATTTTCAAATCAAAAACACGAATTTATCGACCAAGAAACATTTTTCAAACAATAAAAAAATGTCATAAAAAATGTTGATTTTTCAAGCCAAAAACATGGGCTTTCAACAAAGCTGTTAAATGTTTAACTAAATATTTAAATTTTCAATCGAAAAGATTAATTGTTAAACAAGAAGATTAATTTTCTATCAGAGAAGAAGAATTTTGAATGAAATATGTACATACACTTTTAACCAAATATTTGAATTTTCAACTAAAAAGATTAATTTTCTACCAAAAAAGACGAATTTTCAACAAATGACATAAATTTCCACCTAAGTACTTTGAGCAATGGATGTGATGTTAGTTCAGATTTGATTTGATTAATTTTCAGTTTATATTTTTTCGCTTCGAATTTTTTTACATAAATGTTTGAATTTAAAACCAAAAAGATCAATTTTTAACCGCAAATGGAGCAGATAAATTTTAAACTTCAATATTTTTACTAATGGAAGATATTATGTACATTTTGAAACGACAATTAAACAATGATGACGAGGAAGCATCTAATAAAAAAATTAAACTATCAGATGAAAACAATGCTTCATAAAAATAGTATATCATATGTGGATTTAAAAAATAAAATTGATGAGTTGGGCCAGTACACGTCAGAAATATCAGAATCTGCAGGTGGTTGTTCGATTTTAATCAAAATTTATAAAATTATGATGCTGTACTTTATACTTTCAATCATTTTATGAAAAATATTTTACATACAATTTTTGTCTATAGAAAGAATCCATGTAAAATTAGACATGTTCTACAAGTACAGTCGCAGAATATATCAGGTAGAAAATATTTTTCTTGGTTAAATTATGCGACACGTAAAAATAAATTATTTAAAAAAAGTTAAAAACAGATTTCCGCAGAAGGAAAACAATTAAATTTTTTTGAAATTTCTTTGTTTCATTTAGCTTTTAATAAGAAAGAGACTGTAACGTTTATAAAGGTCTGGAAAGTTCTATAGACAGGATAATTTTCTTTTTATAATAAAAGAATTTACTTATTTTTACGTAAACAACAGATTCGATAAAAATGTTCACGTATAAAAAAGTTATACTAAGATACATTTTACTTTTTCGTAATAACTTGCATCATTTATGATAAAAATGATAAAATTAACTTTTTATGAAAAAAATTCACTACATCTCTCAATGCATAATAAAATATTAGTGGCAAATGGATTACTATTGAGCAAAGGCAATAATTGCCGAGCAAATAGACATCTTAAAAATTTGTTATCATATTTCTTGAAAACTGACAGATTGGTGATTACTGCCATTATTCTATGTATCATTCATTTTCTTCAATTTTGTACAACTTATATAATAATAAAAATTAATATTATTCGTAGCATTTATCAAGTTGAAAATCATATACTCATATACATGTTATAACGAACAATTCACAATTTATTTTAGAAATAATATTTCTTTTAATTTATTAAATGAAAAATTTCATTACGGCAATATAATTTACAAATAAGTTAAGTGTTAAACAAATTTAATAAGTATACATTATAATAAATTGAATTATAATTATATTCACAATCCTTTCCAGATGATAACGATGGCAGAATTTACCTTATACAAATCAATTATGAGAAATTTATTTATTACTCATTCAACAGAGAAAAAAATGAAAAGCAGCTCCTCATTGGAGGCTACAGACATCATACTTGGTGCATTCTAATTATTTTATACAAATATTTTGTGACATTAATTAAATATAAATAACATAGAAAAAATAAGTAGTTGATTCATTCTTTTTCACACAAAAAAGTAATAGACGCGCACGATTATATCGTTTTCGCCTGCTATGGGTGTGACACGAGGCATCAGTGCGTTAGACAGTGATGGAACATGTCACGATTATTCACTTTCGCCTGCTACATCCGTGTGACACGAGGCATCAGTGCGTTAGAAAGTGATGGAACGTGTCACGATTTTATGTTCTTCTGTTGAAGTGATTTGATCCCAACGGAGCTGCCTTGATCTGCGCCTGCTTGGATTATAGTGACGTTCATTGGCTACAGTGCGCGTTTGCATTTGAATTTTAAATACGGACGCAAACTAGAGCCAATGAGTGCCATTCAGTCGAAGCATGCGCATGTCTTTCGGGATCACTGTTGGAAATAGTATAATCTAATCGAATCGTAGTTCGAGTTCGAAAATACGACAACTTGTTTCTTCGTATTTAGTAATGTGATCCGCCTGTTTGTATACAAACTCGTGTACGCTTCGGTTCTACTTTACCTATAGAATCTCCACTTCCTTATAGTGACATATTCGAATAATTATTTTTTTCGGTTTGAATAGAAGAATGTCAGAGATCTGTGTATGTCTACAGATCAAACATTTTATAATTTAAAAAGATGTTCAAATTAACCATTTTTACGCTCTTAAGGGACACTCCTATTTAAAACAAAAAAATTACCGATACTTTAAGGAATTAATTTTGATAATCTGAAGGGATTTCAAAGAAGTTTAAAGTCTATAGGGTATTTTTTTATAATCCAAGGAATTTTCAAGAATTTTAAACACTTGCAAGGAATTTCAAAAGATTTCGAATAATTTGAAATATTTTAAGATATTATAAAAGATTTTAAAGAGTTTTCAATTGATTTCAAAAGATTTTAAATTTACATATATTGGAGGAAAATATTTGAATGAATTTCAGAAGATTCCAAGGAATTTGTTGTTTATTGTAATAATTTGATGGAACTTTAAAGGACTGTGCATATTTTAGAGCATTTGAAAAGAATCCAAGGAATTTTAAATGCCAAAAGATTTTAAAGAGTTTGCAATATTTTAAAAGATTTCAAGGAATTTTCCAATGATTTTAGTCATTTAGTTGATTCAAAAGGATTCGAAATATTTTAGAGTATCTTAAAAGATTACAATGTATTTTCGGAAGCTTTAAAATGTTTCGAGTAATTTTTAAATATTTAAACTAAATCTTTAGGACATTTTAAAAGATTGCAAGGAATTTTCAAAAGTTCTAAAAAATTTAAAGTGATTTAAAAGAACTGGAAATATTGTAGGGAATTTTGCAGGTATTTGTTTCAAAAATTTTGAAGGAATTTAAGGGATTAGGAGAGTTTTAGATAATTTCAAAAGAATGCAAGGTATTTTCAAAAGATTTACATAATTTAAAGGTGATTAACATTTTTTTAGAGGATCTGAAAAATGTTAAAAGTATTTCGAAATATTCCAAGCAATTTTCAATTTATTATAGTAATTTAATTGTTTTAAGAAAATTTATGATATTTTAGAGTATTTAAAAAAATTTCACGACATTTTCGAAAGCTTTACAACATTTTAAGGAATAAAAAAAATTGTAAGGGTTTGAAAACTTTCAGACTATTTTAAAAGATTCTAAGGAATTTTCAGTTGGTTTCAGTAATTTACCTGATATCAAATGATTTAAAAAGATTCTGAGTCATTTTCGAAAGTTTAAAAAAGTTTCAAGTGATTTTAAAGATTTCAAAGAACTTGAAAGATATTAATTTCAATAATTTGAAGAAATTTCAATGGATTGGAAATATCATAGGGTGTTTTCGAAGAACCTGAGGCATTTTCAAGAGATTCAAATAATTTCAATGGATTTCGAAAGATCTTGAAGGATTTGAAATGTTTTAGGGTATTTTAACAGATTCTAAGGAATTTTCAATTGATTTTAGTAATTTAATTGGATTTCAGAGGATTTAAAAAATATCAAGTGATTTTAAAAGATTTCAACTGAATATATATTTTAGGAAAATATTTCAAAGAATTTCAGAAGATTCCAAGGAATTTTTTGTTATTACAATAATTTGAAGAAATTTTAAAGGATTCGGCATATTGTAGTGTATTTTAACAGAATCTAAGGCATTTTAAGAAGATGTCACTAATTTCAAGGAAGTGCACAAGATTTTAAAGGGCTTAAAATATTTAGGGAATTTTTGAAGGATTTCAAAGAATTTTGTATTCATTTCAATAATTTGAAGGAATTTTTGAAGATTAGACATATTTTAGGGTATTTCAAAAGAATCCAACGTATTTTCAAAAGATTTCAACAATTTGAAAGAATTTCGACAAAATCAGAGGATTTGAAAACTCTTAGAGTTTTCGTTAACATTCAAAGAATTTTTCATTTGATTTCAGTAATTTGATTGATTTCAGAGGATTTGAAATATTCTAGAGTAATTTAAATATTCCAAAGCATTTTCGGAAAAATGACAAGTTTCAAGGAATTTAAAAAAAGTTTCAAGGATTTGAAAATCTTTAGATTATTCTAAAAGATTACAAGGAGTTTTCAATTAACTTCAGTAATTCAATTGATTTCAGAGGATTTGAAATATTTTACAGTATTTTAGAAGACTCCAAGGCATTTTCAAACGCTTCAAAAAGTTTCAACATTCAAGTATTTTTTAAATATTTCAAATAAATATTTAAGGAATTTGAAAAGACTCCAAGGCATTTCCAAGAGATTTCAATGATTTAAAGGAATTTCAAAAAATTGTATAGGATTTGAGAACTTCTAGAGGATTTTAAAAGATACCAAGTCATTTTCGAAAGTTTAAAAAAGTTTCAAGTGATTTTTAAAGAATCGAAGTATTTTTTTTATTTCAATAATTTGAAGGAATTTCAAAAGATTGAAAATATTTTAGGGTGTTTTTAAAAATTGCAAGGGATTTTGTAGAGCTTGAAAAAATTCAAGGAATTCCAAAATATTTTGAAGGATTTCAAATATCTTAGGGTATTTTGAAAGATCCTAAGAATTTTGAAATTTATTTCAGTAATTTAATGTCACTCATAGCATTTGAATTATTTTATGGTATTTTAAAGATTCTAAGGCATTTTCAAGAGCTTTCAAATGTTTCAATCGATTTCAAAAGATTTCAAAGTATTTGAAAACTTTAAGAGTATTTCAAAAGATTACAATGAATATTTAATTGATTTCAGAAGATTTGAAATATTTTAAAGCATTTAAAAAGATTCTAAAGCATTTTCAAGAGATTTGAAAAAATTTTCATGGGGTATTGTATCAAAGAGTTTCCTAAAATTTCGAAAATATAGATCGATTTGGAAGGACCTATGCCAGGTTTTAGGGTATATTAGAAGGTTCCAAGGAATTTTCAATTCATTTCGGTAACCTGATAGGACTTGAAATGATTAAAAATATTTCAGAGTACTTCAGAAAATTCCGAAGCACTTTCAAGAGATTTACAAATTTTAAGGCATTCCAAAAGATTTGAAAGTTTTAAAAATATCTTAGGGTATTATTAAAACATTTCAGTAATTTGAAGTGATTAAATTCTTTCTCTTTTTTCGCCGTTATTTATTTGTCTCTAATGAGCCGAAAAGGAGGTTGTTTGGAAACCTAAATTTCATTTGTGAATGTATTTCATGCTCTTTCTGCACAAAATTATTCATAAGAAAGTAGATTTCATTTCGATTCCAAATTTAAAAAAACGATTCTCACTATTTGAGGGCTTTTTCAAAGGGCACGTTGAGAAGATTACAATTTCTAGGAATTCCCAAGGATTTGACTGATTTTAAGGTATTTGAAAAATTTGCATAGGGTATTAAAAAGTTTCCTGGAATTTTGGAAAATATGGAACGATTTCGTAGGGCCTATTATGATATCTCGAAAAATCCCAAGTGATTTTCTAAGATTTCCGAGGATTTCAATGATTTTAAGGGATTTTGAAAGCTCACAAGGTATTTTGAGAAATTTTCCAGGATTTCAGGTTATATCATCAGATTTCATGTAATTTCAAGGGATATTATAATATTTAAATAGATTTCTAAGCATTTATTCACAAGAATTCATGGATTTCGTATGATTTCAAAAAGATTTTCAAATATTTCAAGGTATTATCAGAAATTTCAAAGAATTTGAAAGATTTTAGGATACCTTAAAAGATTCCAAGGAATTTTCAAATAATTCAAAGAATTTGAAATATTTAAGGTATTTTTAAAAACCAAAGGAATTTCTAAGAGCTTCAATACATTTCAAGGCATTTCAAAAGATTTTAAAGTATTTGAAATATCTAAGGGTATTTTTAAAATTTTCAAGGGATTTTGGAGAACTTAAAAAGTTTTAAGTTATTTCAAGAGCTTCCAAAGAATTTGAAATATTTGAGGGAATTTTAAAAGATTAAAAAGTAATTTATAATTAAAATTTTAAATTAATATAAAAATTTTTCTATTCATTTATTATTTCATGATATTTTAAAAGATTCCCAGGGATTTTATAAAATTTCCGAGGATTTCTCTGTTTTTGAAGGATTTTAAAAGCTTTCTAGGGTTTTGAATGAATGTCAAGGACTTTAAGAAGTATCGTCAGATTTAATAGAATTGCACGAGATTTCATTTCGAATTCACCCTGAATTCTTATAAATTCTTTTGAATTCTGCAGAATTTTTTGGATTTTTTTAATTCACTTGAATTGCATTTTTTTCAATCTTTCTGAATTTAAGTTGAATTGTTTTGAAGTCTTATGAAATTATCCTGAATTCGTTAAAATTTACCTGCAATTTTTATAAATTTCATCGAGTTCTTTGAAATTCTTTTAAATTCAAAAGGACATTAGTTACATTATTATTCCTCATTAGTCACTGTTAGTCACTTTTTGGCTAGGGAATTAATCGCTTTTGGTCAATGTTTTTGTAAATAAATATAATAAATGAATAATAAAAATAAATATAATAAATGAATAATAAAAATAAATATAATATACTAAATTTAATGAATAATAAATAAATTATAAAAATATGTCACTCTTTCAATTTTTTCAAGCAAAAAGATTCTAGATGTAAATAAAGTTACAAGTTCTGAATTTTGGTCTTATTAATGGCCAGGGATTTTTGAAAATGAAGTTTTGTGGAAACCCTGATAATACATATATCTCAATGAAACCAGGGTGACCGCAGATTAGGAAAGCCTTGGAAATCAGGGAAAAGTCAGGGATTTTGAAAAAATGGCAGAAGTCAAGGAATTTCTCTAAGAAGAACTTCAAGTCTCTGTCAAAAGTAATTAGGGCTGCCAAACAGTCACTTTCAGAATTTTATTGAAATCATTTAGAATATTTCAAAAGATGCCAAGACATTTTTTTAATAGATTTCAATAATTTGAAAGGATTTTAAAGATTTAAGATTTTTTTTTGTAATTCCAAGGAATTTTCAAGAGCCTTAAAAAGTTTCCAGAAATTTTGAAAGATTTGAAAGGATTTGAAACATCTTAAAATTTTTTTAAAGATTTTAATCCACTTTCAAGATATTATTATTTTTTAAATGAATTTTAAAGACTTATAATATCTTTACGAGAAATAAACAATTTATTCCGTAGTTTTCGGGAATTTTGTAGAACTTCGGAATATATGAAACCATTTCATAGGACTTGCAAGGTTTCAATATATTTTGAAATATTTAAATGAATTTCATGAGATTTCCGAAGATTTCAATAATTTTAATGGATTTTAAAGCTTTTCACAGATTTGAAGAGGCTTCCAAATATGTTTTGCAATTAATTTGAATTCATTTGAAATTCACCCCGAATCATTACTAATTCATTCAGAATTCTTTTATTATCTCTTTCCAATTTATTTGATTCAGCTGAATTGATTTAAATGAAATCAATTCTGTTCAATTCAGTTCAATAATTTTTTTTTAATTTTGAGTTTTTGTTTAATTCGTCTTGATGCACATATTGGCTTTTAGTCATTTTTTGGACTAGAAATTAGTCTTGCTGCAAAAACCGTCGAATTAAGAATTATTGCTTCACCCTCACGAGATATTTTCTGGAAATCTGTTTTTGAACAACATCGCATTCAAAATACAATACCTTCGAATATTTGTCAATCCGACGTTTTTTGTAGTGCACTTTTTTCTGCTTTTTTCGGTTCAAATAGGTCAGTTTTTAAATATAAATTAAAGCTGTGACAACCTCTAGAGTAATAAATTGCAAATCCAGGTCTCGGGCTCAACACACTATTGACACTTTTTTTTAAGTGATGACGCTGTTTTTCTACTATTTCGAAGAAAGTACACTAAAGACACTATTTTCAACTCAAAAACACGATTTTATCAACCAAGCAAGATTTTTCAAACAATGAAAAAAATGTAAAAAAATGTTGATTTTTCAAGCATGGGCTTTCGACAAAACTGTTAAATGTTTAACTTAATATTTAAATTCTCAATCAAAAAGATGAAGTTTTAAACGAGAAGATTAATTTTCTATCAGAGAAGAAGAATTTTGAATGAAATATGTACATAATTTTTTAACCAAATATTTGAACTAACTAAGTACTTTGCGCAATGGAGGTGATGTTAGTTATCTACTAATAAAAAAATTAAATTATCAGATGAAAACAATGAGTACAATCGCATAATATATCAGGTAGAAAATATTTTTCTTGGTTAAATTATGCGATACGTCAAAATAAATTATTTAAAACAAAATTTTTTAAAAAGATTTCCGCAGAAGGAAAAAAATTAGATTTTTTTGAAATTTCTTCGTTTATTTTAGCTTTTAATAAAAAAGAGACTGTAACGTTTATAAAGGCCTGGAAAGTTCTATAGACAGTATAATTTTCTTCCTATAATAAAAGAATTTACTTATTTTTACGTAAACAACAGATTCGATAAAAATGTTCAAGTATAAAAAAGTTATACTAAAATACATTGTACTTTTTCGTAATAACTTGCATCATTTACGATAAAAATTAGAAAATTACTTTTTTATGAAAAAAATTTACTACATCTCTCGATGCATAATAAAATATTAGTAGAAAATGGATTACTATTGAGCAAAGGCAATAATTGTCGAGCAAATAGACAACTTAAAAATTTGTTATGATATTTCTCAAAAACTGAAAGATTGATCATTACTGCCATTATTCTACGCATCATTCATTTTCTTCAATTTTGTGCAACTTATATAATAATAGAAATTAATATTATTCGTAGCATTTATCAAATTCAAATTCATATACTCATATACATGTTATAACGAACAATTAACAATTTATTTTATAAATACTATTTCTTTTAATTTGTAAAATGAACAATTTCATTACGGCAATATAATTTACAAATAAATTAAGTTTTGAACAAATTTAAAAGGATATTATAATAAATTGAATTATAATTATATTCACATTCCTTTCCGGATGATAACGATGGTAGAATTTACCTACAAATAAATTATGAGAAATCTATTTATTACTCCTTAAACAGAGAGAAAAATGAAAAGGAGCGCCTTCTAATTATTTTATACAAATATTTTGTGACATGAATTAAATATAAATAACATAGAAAAAATAAGTAGTTGGTTCATTCTTTTCCGCATAAAAAATTAATAGGCGCGCGCGAGACTACTAGTAAGGTTATAAAAGCCGGTAGCCTCTCCGCCGCTAGGTGCGCTATAGTTGCTCAAGTCAAAGTTGCGGGAAAATTTAAATTGTATAAATGAAAAATTACTTTTTTAATACAAATTACTAATAAAAGTTTATAGTTTACTCATAAAAGAATGTTATCAGTTTGAAAAAACAAAATTTAATATTTTAAGTACTGATTAATTTTTATAGCGTATATATTTCTGCACGGCAAGTCCCGAGACGAGCGCGCTACAGTTGTCGCTGAAATCATCGACCTATTTCCGTCTTTATCTAACTATCTTCCTTTCACTTATCGTGAAAATGTGGAATTCTTACGAAAATAGGCCTTTTCGTAAGCATTCCTCATTTCGTACGTTCTTTATTCGCATCGTTCGAAATGCGCCACATTACACACAGATCATAAGTACGAAAACACGCCATTTTCATGATAGTGTTGTAAACAAATATTCTTTGGTTGGTAATTGTTGTTTTTCAATTTTTTCCCTATCATTAATTCAATTAAAAGGTAAAACACCTTTTCTCGTCAAAACCTGAAATTCAGCATCATTATTAAAGTTTTTTTCTTATTGATTTTCCATAATTTTTTAGGCAAGATGCTGATTTCTCAAGGCTGCTAGGCGTAAATCGAAAGGGATCTAAAAATCTAAGACACACTTTTTTAACTGTCACATACTTTGTAAAAGATACGTATTTTTCTTTGTTTATGGACAACAATTCAAAAGTACCTTCAAAACTCGTAGTCAACTCTTTTACAAAGATGGCCATTACAGCCTGATAAATTACGAATTATATCTATGACTACACCAGAACTTTTATTATTAAAATTGCAAATAGTATGTGTTACTTCTATAATTTTACCTGTAAAATGAAATTGATCTAGGTGCTCTTTATCACCATTCTTAAATGGATTTTTCCAAATATGACAAGTTCTGTCTGCATACAATTTTTTTCTTTGTTGTAAAGTTAATGGCTCTATTAGTATAATATTTTCTAAATATGAATGAACTAAGTTTGCATTTTCTTCTAATTTACTTATAGACCCAAGGGGCTGTACACTAACATTTCATACGACTACGAGACGACGCAATCTCTGCTACATTCTCTTGGAATCGGTCGCCGTCTTTCGCGCAGTCCCTGACAATCTCTAGCCGTCGCGCTCGTAATCTGGCTTCCCTTATCATCTCGGACGCGAGTTCACATTCGCACATGCGCATGCGCATAGTGCAAGAATTGAGCAACTGACAAGCAGACTATATCGGCTATCACAGCGATCGCTACGGACATCAGTCATCAGATATAGAGATAGATTGTTTTTTAAATAAAAACATACTTTTTTATTGATCTCAAAAATCTTTTCAATCAAAACCAATCTCAGGTGTTTACCAATCAAATAAAATTCTTTAGTATTTCGTACTGATCATCCAATCACATCCATCCCATTTCCCCAATTTCTATAGATGTCACTAAAATTCATAGTTCCAAAAAGAACGATCAATAACAATACAAATTAAAAATTGCAACGAGTTAATACTAATGATTGTCATTATTTTGATAAAAAATTGTTTCAATTAAAAAATCTTTAATAATTGAATATACATTTTAGTAAAAGGATTTTCTCGAGATCTCATTTTTGATACAATAATTGAAAAAACAAATTCATTAAAATTTTAGTTGAAATTCTAACGTAGTAATCATTTTTCATCCTATTAGCATTCATATTACTTGAAATAAGTTTCATCTGTAGAAAAAAAACGATATATTCTTTCTTACTTTTTTCAGATTTTTAGCAAATAATGCCTGTCATACTGTGATATTAAGATATTAAATTTTGATTTTCTCGGTACAGGCTATTTTTTTTAGGTCAGGCCATTTTTATTCTGATTTAGCATGATGCCTATATCTCAGGAACAAGTTTTTATTTTTGCAAAGAATTCCAAATTTGATCTTTAATTGCTATCCAAAGCCACTTTCTCAAAAAAGATAAAATTTTAATCTTGTCTAAACATTTTTTGATCAAATTTATTTACCCATATGCCCTTATACCCAATATCTCGTGAGCATTTTTCTATTTATTATTCTAACTGAAAATTGAATGCTTTATCGTAATCCAAAGCTGAGCCTGCTTGAATTTAAGCTTCGTGCTACTTTGAGATTGTCAACTTCCACGTCCATTTTCTTGAACCTGGATGCATTTTTTCAATCACCCTTGTCAGCCTTAATCTCGCAGCACATCAGCTTGGGACTGGACTTTTGTTTCATCTTTAAATAGTGATTGATAGTTTACATAATGCTTTTTCGCTCGTCTGAAATATTCCCATTTTGTGCGTTATCTAGTTCTATACTCTGCCATCCTTCAGTTAATCATTCATTATTATTATTATACCATTAAACCATATCCCTTTCTAGGTAAGCATGACTCACTCGGTGAGGTGAGATTAATCTAGGATTTCCGTGTTGTTTATTTGAATAACATGTTCGTTCCGCAACACTGCTCCGACCCAGGTGGCTAATCAATCTCCCTAGCATTCATCCCAGGCGAAGAGCTTCACAAAGTCACCATGTGAGAATTAGAATAAAATAAGTTGCTACAAGTTAAAAACACACAAAACGTTTGAACATATACTTTTTAAAATGATCTCAAAAATTATTCCCAAATTATTTATTTTTTATCTTGAAAATAAAATTTCGTTTAATCTTTTCATTAATTTCACAATTCATTTAAGCATGAACTGATTCTAAGTTTTATTTAACTAAACGTGGCTAAATAAGGCCGAGTATTACCGAGTGCGAGCGATTCCGAGGGATTCCACGTCTACCTCAAAGTGGGCGCAATCCTTTGGAATTTTTTGCAGTCTTGCTTGCCGTCCTCGCAGTCCCTGCCATCTCTAGCATTCTCATTGGCAGATTTCTGAGTGCATAGCCCCTCGCATAAACCATTGAATGCAATCCTTTTCTCTATAACTATAAAATTCAGAGAGTGAGTCATAAGAATGACATTTCAAAAAATGCAACACTCTAATAAATTACTTTTAAATAAGCTTTATTTATTTAGCATATCTTCAATCATTTCCTCATTTTGCAAAATAGTAAATTTGAAAGCAAGGATCAGATTTACATTTAAATTGCCATCCTTCTTTAAAGCGATTTTCAAACGAGACTTTATTGGTGACCTTCAATCACTGAGAAAATCAAATAAATCTGTATGTTTAAAAAACAATCGATCCTGTTCTTATTCTATGCTGGAATGCAAATTCTAAGCCTTCCAATTTTATTCAATTTCTTTTTCATTTACATTACTATCACCTTAATTCAAATTTTCAAATTTTCAAATTTTCAAATTTTCTATTTAGAATCTTTAAAATTCATATGAGGTTGCTAAATATTTAGTTTTATAACCCGCTGTTAGAATATTTTTATTCAATCTCAATATTTTATTTAAAAGACGAATATTTTGTATTTCAGATGTGGTCTACTTCTTTATTCCAAGTACACGGTTGCAAAATTTAACATATTTTTCACAGTCTCATATAGGCTCTTTCAACAATTTTAATCACTTTTCGTAATGTTTATAATTCATTTTGTAAGAAAAACAATCTTTGTTATTAATATTGTATGAAGCTTGCACTGTATAGGGGAGAGTCGCCAGTTGCGGGCACTCTCCGGTTGTGGCTACCTCTGCGAGTAGTACCGGGCCACTATGGACAGACTACCCCCTCCACTTCTCCCATCCCCCTTCACCGCACTGTGGCGCCGACCCCCTCGCCCTGGTGGTTGGGGACCTACCCCCAGCCGCTCTCGGACACCTGTTTGCAGACGTCTTGAGGGTGTGCAATCTGACACGCCCCTGAGAAATGGTCTTTATATATTTTTTGACAAATGAGCAGCCTAATTAATATTGCGAAAATAACGTGACAAAAAATTAAAAAATGATTTTTATTATATTACTATTATGATTTAAAGAAAAAATAGAACATCTGTAGAAATTTAAATTTTTTTCGAATACTGGTGTGCAATTAAAAATTATTATTCTTACTGACTACGTGTATGAAAGGTTTGTGAATAAAAAAGCGTAACATTTTACATAATTTTAATTTATTGATTTATATAATGTTGAAGAAAAACATGGATTACATATTTTTAGAATAAGGAAAGAGTGGTTAATTCCGCCGTTGACGTTTGTGCACATGATGCAAGATCAGTACGTTTACAATATTTACCATCACGTATGCGCTGTTTCGATGCTCGAGAAATATTATGTTTAAGTTTATATTTCTTCAACAGCTTTTTGTAAAACTGTCGCACAAGATAATCATTTTTTTCTAAATTATTCGTAAAGAAATGAGTGAAATCAGACAAAGAATAACCATTACACATACAATAGAGAAACA
>CAKNYM010007604.1:0-20484 GCA_932195095.1 Andricus curvator | reverse complement strand
CAAAACCTCTACATATTAAGTGATTGTTAAATTTGTTTTTATTTTAGTCTGAAAAGGAACTTCATTTACTCAAGGTTCTATCGACCTTAAGGAACACATTCTCATCCAGACACTCGCGCTTCGCGCTCGATATTTGATTTGAAAATCATTTGAACCTTGCGTTCCACGCTCGGTTCTGTGCATTTGATTTTTCTATTTTCAATGCTGTTTTTTACGAATAAAACAAAAACTACGCGTCATATCAAAAAGTGAATGATAAGAAATTTGTAGATCTTTTTTGGGTGCACAATTTTGGTGGAATGATCTTTTCTCGTATCTTGCATAGTTTCACAGCAAAATGGAATTTTTGATTATTTTTTTTGTGCGATCAAAATTTGAATTTTTTATTTTTCAAAAAATTCAAAAAGTTGTTATGAAAATATTATAGGGCGTTCAAAAAGCAACGTTTTTCTCCTCTTGACTTTTTTTTCATATCGTGCGTTTTTCGGCTTAAAATGTACATTTTCGTTTGTTTTTTGGAATTTTGAAAATGCTATAACTCCAGTAATTTTTGTTTTATCACGAAAAGTCATAAGAATATTTTGTTCGTCATTTTGCGTACTACTAATAACCATACATAGAATTTTTAAATCTTAAAAAAAAGTGGTCTCAAAAATTTTCAAAATGTGCCCACTTTTTGAATTTTCATCCAAAATAGCTGGTTAACGAACTCGTTCTCTATTTTTCGGCCTTAAAAAAGTGTGCCAAAGCTCAATCAAATCTGATCATTTTTTCGAAAGTTATCGTGGCTACAGACAGACAGACAGACAGACAGACTTCAGACAGACAGACACATTAGAATGAGAATGTAAAAATTATTTACAAAAAATTTTTTTTTCATAAATGTAAAAATGCAGGACGAGACCCTCCTTTCTTGGTGCTTTTTATTCAGTATCCCAAATTTGCAACTCGATGTGGCGCTTCGTGTGCAAATAAGTAGGGGAAAAAAGTGACGGTAAGGTAGGAATCTGGTCACGTGAGCCACTCATCATATGGCCTTAAATTCAATTACTTTTTAAGAAATAAATCGTCGTAAGTTGGGTAAATATTTTAGAAACTGTTTGAAATTTTGTTTTACACACGAAATATACCCTAATGGTGCATACAAACTGAAAATAAAATTGAAAATCGCCTATTGTATAATAATATTTAATTGCAAATTTGAGACAGATCGGTAACCGCGTTTCTTTATTTTAGCCCACAAAAAGTATCGAGAGCTTCAAAAATTAAACATGCGATGCCCCGCTTCAAAAATTAAGCATGCGAGGCGTCGCTTCAAAAATGAAGCATACGACGCCTCGCTTCAAAAATTAAGCATGCGTGGCCTAGTTTTAAAAATTAAGCATGCAATGCCCAGCTTCAAAAATTAAGCATGCGAGGCGTAGCTTCAAAAATTAAGCACGCGACGCCTCGCTTCAAGAATTAAGCATGCGATGCCCAGCTTCAAAAATGAAGCATGCGATGCGTCGCTTCAAAAATTAAGCATGCGAGGCCTCGATTCAAAAATTAAGCATGCGAAGCAAAAATGACTTTTTTGGTTCAAAGTAACGTCCATCCCACAAATATTGACTAATTTGGGCAAAAAAAATTTGAAAAAAAAGCTTATAAGATTTCTGAGAGAGGTGTCTAGCCTAATTTTCGAATAAGGCTCTCAATTATTTTATAAATGAACAAATATGACGAAAAAAATGACCATTTTTTCTATTTGACGTTCCTGGTGCTCGTCAATAACAGGAAAATTGTTGAAATAGCCTAAATTTGAGAGTACTATTAGTTAAAGATGTTCAAATATTATATATGATAAACAACAAAAATTTGTATAAACAAATTATTTGTTGAAAGAATGTTTTCTACAATTTTCCATAATTTTACGTTTTTTCAAGTTATATTGCAAGGAATTTGAATGAAAACAATATTATAAGAAAAAAATTCTCTTAAGATTATAATTGTCAATATTATAAACAAATTTAATAAACAAATGCATTAATCAGGCATTTTTCGACGGAAAAAATTCGTTTCTTCCGATGTCAATTTTTTAATTCGGAACTTTATTATAATTTTAGCGAAATTCATAATTTGTTGATTAATCTTATGATTTTTTTAAACAAATTTAATGAATAAATGCATTATTGGGGCATTTCTCGGCAGAAAAATTCTTTTATTTCAATGCCAGTCTTTTCAGTTGAGAACTTGATGAACGTTTCAGTAACATTCATAATTAGTTGATAAATTTTATGATTTTTTCAAACAAATTTAATAAACGAATGCATTAATCAAGCATTTGTCGACAGAAAAATTCATTTTTTTCTATGTCAAATTTTTCAATCAAGAACATCATGAAAATGTCATCTAAATTCATAATTTTTTGATCAATTTCATGACTTTTTAAACAAATTTGATAAACATTATTATTATTATTATTTTATTATTATTATTATTCGGGCATTTGTCGATGGAAAAATTCTTTTTTTTTATGTCATACTTTTTAATTGGGATCTTCATAATAAATTCAGCAACATTCAGAATTAGTTGATAAATTTGATGATTTCTTCAGACAAATTCAATAAACACATGCATCATTTGGTCATTTCTCTATGGAAATAATCGAATTTTTCAGTGTAGGAATTTTGCTGAAATTATCATGAAGTTTCCAATTAAAAAGACTGACATCGAAAAAAAACTAATTTTTCCGTCCACAGATGCCCGAATAATGCATTTGTTTCTTAAATTTGTTTGTAAGAATCATAAAATTGAAAATTTTTCTGTATTCATTTTTATGTATTCAATAAATTTAAATCGAAATAAGAACAAATTTTTCTGTCAAAAAATGCCTGATTAATGCATTTGTTTATTAAACTTGTTGATAATATTGATAATTATAATCTTAAGTGAAATTTTGTCCATTTTAATATTGTTTCTATTCAAATTTCCTGCAATGTAACTTGGAAAAACGTAAACTTATGCAAAATCGTAGAAAACCTTCTTTCAACAAATATTTTGTTTATAAAAATTCTTTTTTTTTATTATATAATATTGAAACATCTTCAACTAATGTTATTCCATGAAACTCAGGCGAATTCAACAGTTTTCCAGTTATTGACGAGCACAAGGAACGTCAAATAGAAAAAATGGCTATTTCTTCGTCATATTCGTTTATTTAAAAAAAAAATTGAGAGCCTAATTTAAAAATTCGGCTGTTCAAATCTCTTTAAAATCTCATCAGCTTTTGTTTTCAATTTTTTTTTGTTTAAATCGGTCAATATTAGTGGGCTGGACGTTACTTTGAACCAAAAAAGTCATTCTTTCCCACTGTGCGACGCCGCCAACGTTAGCTCCGCGAGCATTCAGCACCATCGGGCAGCGTACTCGTCACTGATCGCCGTTGGCTGCGTTCAGCGCGGCATTGCATGCTCAATTTTTGAAGCGAGGCGTCGCATGCTTAATTTTTTAAGCGAGGCATCGCATGCTTGATTTTTGAAGCGAGGCGTCGCATGCTTAATTTTTGAAGCAGGGCGTCGCATGCTTAATTTTTGAAGCAAGGCGTCGCATGCTTAATTTTTTAAGCGAGGCGTCGCATGCTTAATTATTGAAGCGAGGCGTCGCATGCTCAATTTTTGAAGCAGGGCGTCGCATGCTCAATTTTTGAAGCAAGGCGTCGCATGCTTAATTTTTGAAGCGAGGCGCCGCATGCTTCATTTCTAAAGCGTGACATCGCATTCCTAATTTTTGAAGCAAGGCATCGCATTCTTAATAATATTCAGTTCTAATAATATTTGCCCAACTTACGATGACTTATTTCTAGAAAAGTAATTGAATTTGGGGAATAAGTTTTTTCAGTTTTTCATGTTTATTATTAGAAATACTTATATGTTAAAAAAATATAACGAAAAAAAATGTTCTGTCTCATCATCTTCTTTAAGCTTAGATTTAAAAAAGTTAATTTTATGACTTTTAAATTTCCGTCTAACGAGTTTGTTGTTGTTGTTTATAATATTGATAATTATAATATAGAAAGACATTTTTTCTCATCATAAAATTGTTTCTATCCTAATTCCATGCAATGTAACTTAAAAAAATGTGAAATTATGCAAAATCGTGGAAAACATTCTTTCAACAAATAATTTGTTTATAAAAATTTTTCTGTTTATTTTATGATATTGGAACATCTTAAACTAATGTAACCCCATAAAACTGAGGCGAATTCAAAAATTGCCCTGTTATTGACGAGCACAAGGAACCTCAAATAGAAAAAATGGCAATTTTTTCGTCATATTTCTTTATTTGAAAAAAAATGAAAGCCTAATTTCAAAATTCGACTGAACAACTTTCCTAAAAATCTTATCAGCTTTCTTTAAATTTTTTTTTGTCCAAATCGGTCAATATTTGTGGGCTGGACGTTTTTTTTGGACGTCATTTTTGCGTCGCATGCTTCATTTTTGGAGCGAGGCGTCGCATGCTTCATTTTTAAAGCGAAGCGTCGCATGCTTCATTTTTGAAGCGAGGCATCGCATGCTTTCTCGTAAAATGTATATTTTTGCCAATTTCCGAATTGCAATTAAACATTATTAAACAATAGGCGATTTTTAATTTTTTTCATCAGTGCTTAGGCATCGCTAGGGTATATTTCGTGTGCAAATCAAAGTTTCAAACAGTTCCAATAATATTTGCCCAACTTACGATGACTTATTTCTTAAAAAGTAATTGAATTTGGGGAATAAGTTTTTCAGTTTTTCTTGCTTATTATTAGAAATACTTACCTGATAAAAAAATAAAAACAAGAAAAAAGTTTCGTCTTATCATCTTCTTATACTTATATTTAAAAATTTTAATTTCATGAAAAAACTTCCGTCCAAAGAGACGTTTGGACAGTACTTTCAATTTTTTGGTTCAAAATAACGTGCTGCCTACAAATATTGACCGATTAGGACGCATAAATTTGAAAAAAAGCTTTCAAAAATTCAAAGTATATTGTCAAACCTGATTTTTGACTTAGTTTTCTCAATTTTTTTCTAAATACCTAAAGAAGCATGACGAATTTTCTATAAACAAATTATTTATTGAAAGTGTGTTTTCTATAATTTTCAATACTTTTACGATTTTTTAAGTTTTATTGCAAGGAATTCAGATGAAAACAAAATATTATTATGAAAAGAATGTCTCTTGAGATCTTTTGTATTATAATTATAATGATATTTTCAGCAATATTTATAATTTGTTATTAAATTTTATAATTTTTTTCAATTAAATAAACAAATGCATTATTCGGGCATTTGTGAACGGAAAAAATCGTGTTTAACAATCTCAATCCTTTTATTGAGAACTTCAAGATAATTTTAGCATAATTCATAATTAGTTCACAAATTTTATGTTTTTCTCAACAAATTTATTTGAAGAAATGCATTATTCGGGCATTTGTTTTTGGAAAACTCGTTTTTTCAATGTCAGTCCTTTTAATTCGGAACTTTAGGATAATTTCAGCAACACTCACAATTATTATTTGATTAATTTTATGTTTTTTTTTATTTAATTAAAAAATGCGTTAATCGGGCATTTCTTAACGGAAAAGTCCTTTTTTTCAATGTCAGTCTTTTTAATTGAGAATTCGATGATAATTTCATCAACGCTTATACGTATTTGATAAATTTTTTGCATTCTTTAAACAAATTTGAAAAACCAATGCATTATTGGGTATTTTTCGAATGCATTTTTTATTTAAATTTGTTTAAAAAACGATATAATTAATGAACTAATTATAAATGGCCGATTTCCGATTTTTCTGAACCAAGTTCGACAAATTTTTTATATTTCTATTTTTTTTTCAGCAGAAATCCTGATTTCACTATACAGGGTGTCCAGTGTCCTTGAAAACCTTAAAAAACTTGGAATTTGCCTTGACTTTTTTTTAACTTTGAAAACCTGGAAATCTCCTTGAATTTTTCACGAGAATCTTAAATTAATTTTTTTTTCAAAACAGTTATTTTATTGAAATGCGAAAAGTTTTTCAAATCTTTTATTCTATTATGAAAAAAACATCTCGTTTAGAAGAAATCTTGCTACTGAAAAGTTTTTTACTTATCGAGATAAAATTTATCTTTTACTTATGACAGAATAAGTAAAGAGATTTCTAGGCATATTTTGTGATATCCAACTTAAAAATTATGAAAATTATAATCTGAAAATTTCGATGTGCATTCAGTTTTTTCAAGAGTTTCATTACTCGGTTTTTGAGTGTACACCGGATTACAAAACATTACTGAAGATTTTAAAAAGTTATAAAATATATCAAACATTTTTAAATATTTAAAATGATTTTGAACATTTTACCAAGATTTCATGTATTTCAAAGATTTAAAAAAGGCGTTTTCACTCTCTCCTGTTCCTATCTCTGTTTTGTCACGCTTGAGTGAACACCGCACATCCCTCCGAAGCTCCTCTCAACCCTCCCCGGGGCACAGCTTCAGTTCTCGGTAACTCTAAATCCAGAATCACTAAATCCAGATTCGACTGTATTTCACAAGAATTTCAGAAAGCTTTTAAAACTTCCAAAAGATTTCAAGGATTGAAAAAAGGGTACAGTACACCAGATTTCAAAGATTTTAATACATTTCGAAGATTTTCAACGATTTCAAAAGGTTTAACAAAATTTTAGAAGATTTGCCTAAGATTTCAAATAATTCAATGATTTCAGCGCATAAAAAAGATTTCACAAACAAAGATTTAATCAAAATTTCACAAATATTTAAAAAGATTCGACAAAGATTTCAAAGATTTCACAAAAATTTTCCAAACCCTTAAAACATTTCATGAAGATTGCAAGGATTTCAAAGATTAAAAAAAGGCGTGTAAACCAGATTTTAAAGATCTCACAAAGATCTTGAACATTTCAAAGATTCTTAAACTTTCAAAAGATTTGAAAAATTGTAAAGATTTTAAAAAGGGTAGTAAACCAGATTCCTAATATTTCAAAAGATTTTACAAATTATAAATATTTTAATGATTTCAAATGAATACAAAAGATTTCAGAAAGATTTCATAAATATATCAAAGATTTCACAAAAATTTCATGAAGGTTTCAAAAGAATGCAAGAGTTCCGATGATTTAAAAAAAAACATCATATGTCAAAGATTTCAAAACATTTTAAAGATTTTAAACGATTTCACAAATATTTCAAAGATGTTGAAATATTTCAAAAGGTTTCAAACCATTTGAGAAGATTTCAGAAGATTTCAATTATTTCAATAGAACACAAAATATTTCACAAACAACATCAAAGGAAGCTTTCACAAATATTTCATAAAAATTGCAAAGGATTTTTTTAAAATGCGCAAATATTTTATATTTCACAGATTTTGAAGATTTTAGATATTTGACAAAAAATTAAACAGAATCCAGAAGATTTCACAGAAATTTCAAGATTTTACAAAGATTTTGATTACTTCAAGAGATTTCAAGGAACCTGAAAGATTTCAAAAGATTTCACAAACATTTCAAAGAATTCATGGATTTCAAAGCCGACTTATTTTCGCAAAAAAAATAAGAATTTGTTTATTAATGGTTCTGCTTTCTTTAAAAATTGTTGGCCAATTAAAAATGAAATGGGTAATTTCTTACGTCTCTCAAAGATTGCTCAAAGATTTCACAGGTTTCGCAAAGATTTCTGATAGATTTAAAAGATTTTCCAAAGATTTGACAAAGATTGCAATAATTTTTCAAAGATTTCACGAAGATTTTGAATATTTTGCAAAGATTTCTGATAGATTTAAAAGATTTCACAAAGATTTCAATAATTTTTCGAAGATTTCATAAATATTTCACGAAGATTTTGAATATTTCGCAACGATTTTGGATAGGTTTATAATATTGCACAAAGACTTTTATTATTTCACAAATATTTCAGATAAATTTCAAAAATTTCAATGATTTCACAAAGATTTCAATGATTTTGGATATATTTAAAAGACTTCAGAAAGATTTCATTCATTTCTCAAATATTTCACAAAGATCCTAATAATTTCACAAATATTACGGAATATTCCAAAAATGTTTCAAATATTTCGCAAAGATTTTAAAAGATTTCAATTATTTCATAATGGTTTCACAAAAATTGCATGTATTTCGCAAAGATTTTTAGAGAATTCACAAAGATATTAAAAAGTTTTCACAAAGATTTCAATGATTTCCCGAAGATTTCAAACATTTGACAAATATTTCAAATATTTTGCAAAGATTTTAATAATTTCACAAAGGTTTTAATAATTTCACAAATATTACCAAATATTTCACAAAGAACCAAAAGATTCTAATGATTTCTGAAATATTTCCTGAAAGTTTAAATAATTTCACAAATATTACCAAATATTTAAAATATTTTGCAAAGACTTTTAAAGACCTTTTGAAGATTTGACAAAATTGCAATACTGTCCCGAAGATTTCAAAAAGATTTCACAGAGATTTCAAATATTTTGCAAAGATTTTGATAAAGTTTGAAATATTTGAGAAATAATTTTTTTATTTTACAAAGAATTCTATTATTTCGCAAAGATTTCACAAAGATTTTACAAAGATTTCAATGCTTTTCCAAAGATTCACAAAGATTTCAGATAGATTTCGAAGGATGTACAAAGATTTAAATTATTTCCTAATGGTTTCACAAAAATTCCAAATATTTCGCAAAGATTTTTAGAGAATTCACAAAGATATTGAAAAGTTTTCACAAAGATTTCAATGATTTCACAAAGATTTCAAATATTTCGCAAAGATTTCAGATAGATTCCAAAGATTTTACAAAGACTTATATTATTTCACCAAGATTTCAGATCGATTTCAAAGATTAAACAAAGATTTCAATGATGCAATTTGAGAATTTTAAATTAGATTAAAATCAAATTCAAAATCCTATTTAACGTCCAATACTAAAGTGAATGTATAGAATTCCTGAAAATAAAAACAAGAATCCAACGAACAAATTTGGACAAGCACCATAAAATGCTCTTATTGTATTTTGAAGAAGAAAAAAAAAATTCTAAAAAGAGGAAAGAAAAATGAGAAGGCAACCAAAGTTGCCCTCTCATTTTTCTTTCCTCTTTTTTATTTTTTGTCCAAAGAAAAGGAAAATTCTTTTTTTTTAGAATTTTTTTTTTTTCTTCAAAATACGATAGGAGCATTTTATAGTGGTTGTCCAAATTTGGTCGTTGGATTCTTGTTTTTATTTTCAGAAATTCTATAGATTGATTTAAATGATTTCCTAATGAATTCACAAAGGTTTCGGATATATTAAAAAAACTTCAAAAAAACTTCAATCATTTCTCAAATATTTCTCTAGATTTTAATAATTTCACAAATATTACCGAATATTTCAAAAATATTTCAAATATTTCACAAAGATTTTAATAATTTCACAAATATTACCGAATATTTCAAAAATATTTTACAAAGATTTTTAAATATTTCACAAAGATTGAAAAGATTTCAATTATTTCTGAAAGATTTTCTGAAGGTTCAAATAATTTCACAAATATTACCAACTATTTTAAATATTTCGCAAGGACTTTGTAAGATTTTTAAACATTTGACAAAATTGCAATGATTTATCGAAGATTTCATGAAGATTTTACAAAGATTTCAAATATTTTGCAAAGATTTTGAAAAGGTTTGAAAGATTTTACAAAAAATTTTATTATTTTACAAAGAACTCTATTATTTCACAAAGATTTCATATAGATTTTGAAGATTGAACAAAAATTTCAAATATTCGGCAAAGTTTTCATGTAAATTTCAAAAATTGCACAAAGATTTCAATTATTTTCCAAAGATTTTTAAGATTTTTGATAGATTCAAAAGAGTTCACAAAGACTTCAATGATTTTCCAAAGATTTGAATCATTTCACAAATATTATCAAATATGTGAAAAACATTGCAAAAATGAATTGAACTGATTTGAGAAAGATTTTAATTATTTTACAAAGATTTAAATGATTTCCCAAAGATTTCACAAAGATTTTACAGATTTTTGATAGATTTGAAAGATTTAAATAATTTGACAAATATTACCTAATATTTTAAATATTTCGCAAAGATTACCAAAGATTTCACAAAGACTTAAAAAAGTTTGCAATGACATCTCGAAGATTTTATGAAGATTTTACAAAGATTTCAAATATTTCGCAAAGATTTCAGAAAGACTTCTATTATTGCACAAAGATTCCAGATAGATTTCATAGATTGAATAAACAGGGTGTCTCCTCAAATCCTAAACAAAAAATTCCCTGATAAGTCCAGGTTTTTCCTAGGTATCTCAAGTTTTTTCCAGGTATAATTTTTCATGGTACAAAGCCATTCAAATATTTCGCAATTTTTAAGATTCAATTAAAAACGCTTCAAATTCCTAACTTTTTGAACTGAAAAAGATCAGTTTTCAAACAAATATGCAATAATTAAATTTTCTGTTAAAAAAATTAATTTTCCACAACAAAATGTGAACCAAAATGATGAATTTTCAACTAAAATTATGAATCTTCAACTGGAATATATGAATTTTTAACCGAAAAGATGAATTTTTAACCAAAGAATTTCACTTTTAATCAAAAAGTAGAATTTTCAACTAAAATTATGAGTATTTAACAGAAATCCTTGAATTTTAAATGAAATAGTTGAATTTTCAACTAAAAAAGACAAATTTTCAACCATATAGTTGAAGTTTGAACTAAAAAGATCAGTTTTCAACCAAAAATTAAATCATTCAATTTCCAGTTGAAAAAAATTTTTTTACAAAAAAAGGCAAATTTTAAACCAAAGTGATGAATTTGATGATGAATCATCAACTGGAGTAGATGAACATTAATTTTCTACACCAAAAAATCAATTTTTCAAAAAAATACATAAATTTTCAATTGAAATGATGAATATTCAACTGGAATACTTGAATTTTCAACCAAAAAGATTAATTTTTAAACAAGCTTAATTTTTTACAATAACAAAATCGATTTTTCAAGAACATATATGAATTTTCAAATGAAAAAGACAAAGCTTCAACCATATAGTTGAAGTTTGAACTAAAAAAGATCATTTTTTAAACAAAAATGGAATATTTAAATTTTCAGTTAAAAAAAATTAATTTTTTACAAAAAAAAGGCAAATTTTCAACTAAAATGACGAATATTCAACTGGAATTCTTGAATTTGCAAACAAAAAGAATACTTTTCGAACAAAAAGATTCATTTTCTACCAAAAAGGGACAATTTATGAACAAAATACATAATTTTTCAACGAAATACTTGAATTTTCAATAAAAAAATTAATTTTCCACAAAAAAATGTCAAGCAAAGTGATGAATTTTCAACTAAAAAGATGATTTTTCAACTGAAATAGATTAATTATAAACCACAAAAATGAGTTTTCAACAAAAAAGTTTAACTTTTTACCAAAAAGATGAATTTTCAACTAAAATGATGAATATTTAACTGGAATACTTAAATTTTTAACCAAAAAGATGAATTTTTAAAGAAGCTTAATTTTTTACAAACAAAAATTCGATTTTTCAACAACATACATGAATTTTCAACAAAAAAAAACACAAAGTTTCAACCATGTCGTTAAATTTTCAACTAAAAGCGACAAATTTTCAACCATGCAGTTGAATTTGGAAGTAAGAAAGAGCCGTTTTCAACCAAAAATGAAATAGTTGAATATTCAGTTAAAAAGTTAATTTTTTACCAAAAAATATAAATTTTAAACCAAAATGATACATTTTAAACTAAAATGATGAATTTCCAACTGAAATAATTGAATTTTAAACCAAAAAGATTAATTTCTATCAAAAAAGATGAATTTTCAACTGAAAACAATAATTTTTGAAACAAAAATTGAATAAATAAATTTTTAGTTAAGAAAATTAATGTTCAAACAAAAATATGAATTTTCAACTAAAATGATGGAATACGGAACTGAAATAATTACATATTCAGTTGAAAAAAATTAATTTTTAACAAAAAAACAAACCAATTTTCAGCGAAATAGTTTAAATTTCAACTGGAATAGTTAAATTATCAGTAAAAAAATTAATTTTCAGCCAAAGAAAAAACAAATTTTCAAAAAAGTATTTCATTTTTCAACCGAAGAGATTAATTTTTGTTTGAAATGAATCTTGAGCCAGAAAAATTGATTTTTAACAAAATAGTTCAAATTTTAACCCATTAAATTTTTATTCAAAAAAATATTAATTCTAAACAAAAAAATTAGCAGTTGATAAACCAATAAGATTAATTTTATACCAAAAAGAACGAATTTTTAACAAAATACATGAATTTTAAACCAGATACTTAAATTTTCAACTAGAAGTGGCAAATTGTTTATCAAGAATAAAATAAATAAATTTTCAGTTAAAAAAATTAATTTCAAATCCAAAAACAAATTTTCATGAAAATAGTTAAATACAGTAATGTAGAACTATTTTTACAAACAAAGAATCGTTGTTATTCAATTTTATATTGTAATTTCAAAAAAAAATTAAACATGCTCTCGAAAAAATTTCCTGACTTTAAAAAAAAATTCCCTGACATTTCCAGGCTTTTCCAGGTGAATAAAAAATTCCTGACAATTCCAGGTTTTCCAGGTAGGGTAGACATTCTGAACAAAGCAAGAAAGAATTGAAAGATTTCCAGTTCCGACGATACGATGAATTTAATCATTCGATTTCAGAGGGGGGCCAATCAATACTTTGCCCCTCCCTGTTCGTTTTCTAGGGGGCCATTGCCCCCTGTGTTCCCACCTCTGAGATCTGAGAAAATTTGACTTTTTGACCTGGAAAACCTGGAAAAGATTTTGAATTTCGTTTCTAAGAATCGATGGATACACGGAAAAAATGTATCCGTAAAAAAGTCACGAACTAGTAGCTAGGTCTCGGATATGAGAAAAATTCATCGGATATTGATGTATTTTCGTAAATAATCTGCGAACTTGGAAAAAATTACGAGTGATTGGGAAAAGATTCTCAGAGCACTCACGAGCTTGTCCGACAAACCTGGGAACTGGAAAGTCGGTTCGCCTGTACGTGGCCCGCACGCACGATGACCCAAACACGCGGTGCGTGTGTGCGCTCGTATGTGTGCTTCAAGCTCGTGGGATGAGTTTCTAGAAGTTTTATAATACCTATTTTGTTTGGCCTCAATGTTCTTTGAAATTCGGTGAGTGTAGAACAAATATTTTCATCGAGCATTGCATGAAAGCCAGTTAAATTTTCATTTGCCATTTGAATGGAAAATGGCGAGTCAGGATTGGTTAACTTTTGATTCAATAGTGGGCTAACTGATAAAGGACACCGAAATGGGTCATAAACTTAGGGAGATTATACGGAAGCCATAACCTCGAAAATAGGTCATTCAGTCTTATCTAAAACGTTTATCTACAATAGTTATAAAAAACGACAGACTCAATATTTACACAGACACAGTCTGAAATTTGGTATTTGAAATGACCTACATCCGTCATTTATTGACCGATTTAAATATTTTCTTTAGAATTGAGGGGCATTAAATTCTTAAGAAAAGAAAGAAGCGATATTCTAATTTTTTCACTTTTTGGCTCATTTAAAAAAATAGTTCAGAAAAAAAGTGAATTTTTAAGGAAACTGGAAAACGAACACGCGCGCTATATGCGCGATTATTATTTCCTTTTTTGAAGTAATTTTTCAATTGAAATAACAAAATAAGAACAAGAAATTGTTCAGTGTTGTAGATCATTCTTTGAACCTCACTTTTTTGTTCAATATAACCGATTGCCAATACAAAATGTTTACATAATCTAAAATTGTTCTAAAATTATGAATCTTCTTTGAAATTTACACCAGTTTCTAGTCAAAAATGATTTCCTATATAAATCGACAGCGAAACTAAACATTGTACAAAATTTGTGAATTCAATTATTATGAACGATAATCTGAAAAATTGCATAATTTTTTTAATTGAAAATACCAATTTTCGACAAAAAAAGGTAACATAATATAACAAAAAATAGTTCTAAATTGTACATTTTCTTCCAAGTCCAATATTTTTTGTTCAAAATAACTGATTTTCAGTCAGAAAAGTTAACATAACCTTAAACTGTTCAAAAATGATAAAACTTGTTTAAAATTTATATATCGATATTTTCGACGGCAACCGCTCGCTTAACCAACAATTGTAGAAACAATTTTAATCTTTATTGAAATCTCATGATTTTTTACTAAAAATACCGATGTCCGGTGTTAAACTCCAACATAACCTAAAATAGTTGAATTTTAGTTAATCTTTTTTATATTTTTGAAATTTATTTTATTTTTTATTAAAAATACCGACTTCTGAAAAAGACAGTATCATAATTAAAAATCGTACAATGATTCTAAATCTACATTTAGAATTTAACAAGCTCTTAAAAGATTTTTACACAAGCTTGTTGAAATTATAATAATTTCTGTTTGGCTATTTTTTAGCGAAAAGTCTCAATTCTTCACGGGATCAACAAACATTGTCCTTCCAATATGGGTTTGCTACCGTTCTATGCAAATTTACAATGATAAATTATTATTCAAACCAGTTTCATAAACAAATTCTGAGTTGGGCTATTCTTGAACAAAAAGCTCAATTTGTTCATGGAATGAACAAAAAATTTCCTCTCAATAACCCTTTCCTACGATACTTTGCAAATTTACAATAATTATTAATTATTTAGACAATTTCTATTTTAAAAATCCCTGCTTGGCTATTTTTCAACAAATAGGCTGAATTTGTTAATGAAATAAAATCAGAAAATCTTTCCAATGTGACTTTTATATGATGCTTTGCAAATTCTGAAAATTTTTTAATTATTTTAACAATTTTTGTAAACAAATTTAGAGTTTGGAAATTTTTCAGCAAAAAGGCTCAATTCGTTTACGAAATGAACCGAAAATGCCTTTCCAATAACTGTTTGGTACTGTTCTTTGCAAATTTACAAGAATAATCAATTATTCAAACAATTTTCAAAAACAAACTCAATTTTGGGCTGTTTTTCAACGAATAGGCTCAGTTCGTTCACCAATTACTGTTTTATATCTGCTTTGCTAATTTCTGAGAATTATTAATTATTTAAAGAATTTTCATGAACAAATTAAGAGGTCGGCTATTTTTCAACGAATAGGCTCAATTTGTTCACGAAATCAACTGAGAATGTCTTTCCAATATTTCTTTTCTGCGATGTTTCGAAAATTTACAATAAATAATTATTATTTAAACAAGTTTCATGAACAAATTCCGAGTTGAGCTATTCTTGAACAAAAAGGCTCCATTTGTTTACAGAGGTAACAAAAAATGTCTTTCTAATAAAGACATTTTTATTCAAAATTTTTTCCAAAATCAGAGTTTGGCTATTTTTCAACGAATAGGCTCAATTTTTCCATAGAATCCACTATATTTGTATTTGGAATAAGTATTTTCTTACGATGACTTGCAAATTCCCAAGAATTATTCATTATTTAAACAATTTTCAAAAACAAACCCAGTTTTTGGCAATTTTTCAACGAATAGGCTCAACTTGTTGACATAAACAACTAAAAATGGCTTACCGATAACTCTCTGCTACGATACTTTGCAAATTTACAAGAAATATGAATTATTCAAACATCTCCATAAACAAATTCAGGTTTTGGCTATTTTTTACCGAATAGGCTCATTTTTTGGATTACGTAAGAATATATTTACGATTACTTTTTTTTATGATGCTTCGCAAATTTTTAAGAATTATCAATCATTTAAACAATTTTCATAAACAAATTCAGAGTTTGGCTATTTTTAAACGAGTGGGCTCAATTTGTTTACGAAATCAACTAAGAATGTCTTTCCCATAACTATTTCTACAATATCTTGAAAACTTGAAATAATTAATTATTATTTAAACAACTTTCATTAACAAATTCTGAGTTGGGCTATTCTTCAACAACAAGGCTTGACTTGTTTACGGAGTTAATCAAAAATGTCTTTTCAATAACATTTTCCTGCAACACCTTGCGAATTTACAATAATTATTAATTATTTAAACAGTTTTCTTTTAATAAATCGGACTTTGGCTATTTTTCAACGAATAGTCTTAATATTTTTATAGAATCTACTATCAATGTCTTTTCAATGAGTATTTTCCTACGATGATTGGCAAATGCCCAAGAATTATTAATTAGTTAAACAGTTCACATATGAAAGTATTCAGAGGTTGGCTATTTTTCAGCTAATAGGGTCAATTTGTTTACGGAATCAACAAGGAATATATTTTCGATGACTCTTTCCTACGATGCTTTACAAATTTGTAATAATCATTAATCATTTAAACAATTTGCATTAACGAATTTAAAGTTGTGCTGTTTTCGGAAGTATAGACTCAATTTTTATTTATGAAATTGACTAAAAATGTCTTTGCGATTACTCTTCGCTATGATAATTCTCAAATTGACAAAGATTGTTAAATATTCGAACAATATTTACAAGCAAATGAAGTTTTTTGCTGTATTATAACAATTAAGCTTCATATTTTTGTTTACTGAATCGACTAAAAATGTCGTACAATAAAACTTTTTAAATTGTCAAACATTATTAATTATTTAAACAGCTAATGATAATGAAGAATAATTTTTCGTACATTTAAGACCTATCTAGACTTCAATTAGCTAAAAAAATTTTATCCCGAAAAGTAACTTTTTTCAATTAGTTTGTTTATAACGTAACATATTCTTCTTTGATAAATAGGCAAATCTGAAATAACATGGTACTGCAGAAAAGTTATAAAAAAGGTCAACTTTGCTGATAACTAAATAATTAACCAAATTTTTTACAAAAAGTCTAAAGACACAAATCTTTTCAAACTTGAAAATCTTTTATCTAAAAGAGAATGTACAAATCGAATAAAAATTGATTTGTACAGGGACACTTTTTTGGGTCTACTGTGCAACCTAAAGCTCAGACAGAAGAATGATTTTGAAAATTAAAAAAAAATGCACCAAGTTAATCTTCTGGGAAACTTCAAGTATATGGGGCGATGGGTAACTGGTAATCGATTTGGCTCAAATTTAAAGTACATTCTATTTTTGGACATTCGAAGTAATATCGCGATAGAGCAATTTCCAAAACAAAATTTCTATAAAAAAATAATAAACAGCCTTATAGACTAGGGCGGAGTGAAAATGATCAAATTAGTCGAATCGTTTGAGCTGAGCAAGAAAAAATTTGTGAAATCGGTTAATATCTTCTGTTCACTTTTTTGATTTGAAAATTCAAAATTTTGAAAATTCCAAAAAATTTTCCTATTCCTTGAAAAATTGTGGCTATTTTTCTCTATGTACAGTTTTTGCTAATAATAAAAATAATAAAACATCAGAAATTGGACAAATAAATTTTTGCTTAAATTAGAATTTTTTTTAAAATGGCAAAAAACATATTTTTTTTTGATTGAGTCCTATGCCAACATTTTGAAAAAACTTGAATATGTCGAACCTGAAATTTCTTCAGCTTGAATCAAATAAATATGCTCTTATTTTGTTTTTTTCAACAACAAAATTTAATCTTGGCAAGTCATCAAAATCGTTGACAAAAACGTAAAATTGACTACTTATAAACGATTCGAAACATCAATAACAATTTTTTTCTGAAAATATTTGACATATTCAACTTTTTTGGAAATATGTGCATAGGGCACATTTTTTTCGCTCAGGTCAAACGATTCGACTGATTTGATAATTTTCACTCCTCTCTATTATAGACACAAAAGAGACGCACACAGAAAAACAGGGAATTGAAAGAGATAGGCGAAAAGGCTGAATTGACAAAGAGATAGAAAACAATAGATGTAGATGGACAATAGACGAGGGACAACTGAGATAGAGAAAAGGGGATTAAAAGTACTTGATTGAAAATACTTCCAGCTATTTGAATCAGTGAAACATAAATGACACAAACAGCTTGAAATACGTTAATGGTTCTGAGTTAAATTCCAATGAAAAACAGTGAATTTGTACTGTTTCGAATTTAGAGAGACGTATGAATCAGGATTGACAAAGAGATAGGAAAGGATAGATTGGAATAGGCGAAGGTATCGAATTTTGGATTGAAAGGGATAGTATTAGAATTATATTGAAAAAGATTGACGGGGATATACAAGGGATATACACGAATGCAGAAAAGGGAATTGGAAAAGATAGGATAGGTAGAAAATAGACAAAGATAGAGACAGAAATAGATATCACTGGATAGAAAAGAGAATTAATGAAGTAAGGCCAGATAAACAAGTGATAGAAAAATATATTTGGGTGAAATGTGGATAGAAGAGTGATAGGCTGAGATAAATTTTCCTTATACGTTTCTGTCTCAGAGATAGAAAATTATCAATAGTGACAAGATTTCGATCCGTAGTCCACAAAATCGTGAAGAAGCATCATCGAACAAACTAAAACAAAGAAAAGTTAAAACCTAATAAAAAAATAGAAAACAATAGGAGCGTACTCAATGATTGTTCCCTTTACCTATATGTATATTGTATCGTCAGAAAATCTATTAGAAAAAAAAAGCTATGCTGTTCTTGTAAAAAAAAAACATAATCATAAATAATAAATGCAGCTATAACCTTTTCAATAATAAGTACAACTTTTCTATCTGAACTATAATGTTAAAATCAGAACATTTTTAACAATTAAATTTAAATTTTTAATGAAATTTGACAGCTTTTAGCAACAGTGAACTTTAGAACATTACTTTTTCATTGGAAAATTACTAGAAAATAAAATTGGAAGTTGCTTTAAATATTTTTTAATCAATTGCCGTGGGAAAATTTGCAAACTATAACAACTTGTTTTTTTTTCTTAATATAAATATACAACCATATTGTCTTTATTTCTAATGCAGATATTAAAGTAATATAAATTTGGGGCTGGTGTTTAAACTATGTATAATTATTTGCAATTTTCAAGAAGTATTTACCCTCAAACGAGGTAATTTCGGACATGTGGGGTAAATTCGAACACCCTTGAATTCCCGGAATTGATAGGATAAATGATTAAAAACTGTTCAAAAAATCTGAAATCTAGCCTTAACGGGTTCTAGATTCTGGTTAAAAAAACTAACCTTAAGTAATTTAAACTATCATTTTAGGAATGTCCGAATTTACCACACATTTTCAGAATTACCACCGTTGATTGTAGTAGCTTTTTTCCGTGAAAATTTTCATTTTTGAGGATAGCATTTTTATTGGAAAACAACCCTAGTAGAAATGTACGAACGGCGCAGTACTGACCCAGTACTGACTGCCGGTCTGGCAGTACTGACTCCCAGTACTGGGCCAGTGCTGGGCCAGTACTGGCTTGTAACGCTGTCCAGTACTGATTTTCGGAGCTTGTCCAGTACTGACTATCAGTACTGGCACACTACTGGCACACTACTGGCATATAAATAGCTCCTTATAGCAATAGAATATTGCGCGATATCCCATTTTATTCTAATTAATGTTCTGTATTGTCCCAGGGATATCGTAGGAATAATCAGGGAGTTAAATGGGATATAATGTGAAGTCTCAATATCATTACCGTATCCGTACACCCCGCGTACACAGTCGCGACTAACAAAAATTATACGTCCGAGATATCCACATTCGGATATCTCGCAGCAGCAAGGGTCAGCTCGACCATAGTGCAATAGAAGAGCCTCGCCCTGCAGTAACCATCTTGTTGATCACGGTAGCATTTATGCCAAGTAAGTATGATTTTCGACGCCTCGACTCTTGTCTTAAACACTCGGCGCGCCGTTTCGACTGCGAGAGAGGCAATTCGTTGCGCGCCCTGGCGCACCACAGCCGAACTTTTGGCCAAGGCGGTAAGATTCAAATCTTCAAATTTTAAATCAAATCTTTTTATGTCAAATCTTTTATCCATGAATCGTGGTTTATCGTTCATACCATTATGAGAGTTAGATATATGAATATACAAACTTATTTATTAAAGCTAGAATAAAAATTATTGTTCAACATAATACATAATAAATAATTTACGATATCAGAATTTGATTAATTATTATTTATAGTGATTAATAATGCTATGAAATTGCAATATTATTATTTCAAGCATTTTACGTAGCTGAGCACCGTAGATTATTGTTAAACTATTGTAAAAAAATCTAATATACTAGATGAAAAAAAATCAACATGAATTAATGTTTTTCTCCTTTTTTTACGAAAGCGACTATTAATCATTATCATTATTATGAAAAGTTTCAATAAACTGCGTTACTGAATAAAAAGGGCAATCTATCCGGGCCTTATTCTTACCTGATCAGGGTCGTAAATACGGCCTTTTATCAGATTCCCTTAATTAAAAATAAGGCTAGCCTATCCGGGCCTTATTTGGACCTGATCAGGGCCGTTATATACATTTTTAAATCAGGCAACCTTATCAGGGCCTGGTA